>LUCG01001251.1:0-15315 GCA_001633085.1 Carthamus tinctorius | reverse complement strand
GGGGAAAGCGAAAAGAGGTTCTGAAGCGCTTTTGCCAAAAAACAAACACCACCTAAATGAACGATATGACTTCACCTGATTGGTTGACATAAGGACAATTTTTTTCCTCTCAAAACGAAAACCAGAACTTACTTTATCACAACAAACAAGGAGCTAGAAAAAAAGGCAACACAAATTTTTATTCATATGTGAGTTCAACACACTACACTTACAGAAATTTCTATCCGTAATTTGTGTCATATTTTCTTCTCGATCATTTTCGACAGAATATATCTTAGGGTGCTTTTGGTTTATAGGAATAGAATGAAATGGATTAGATTCCGTGGAAAAATTTGGATTTGGAGGGATTTTTATTTAGGAGGATTTGAAATCTTTTTTTTTTGTTTGATTCGTAGGATTTGGAATGAATTTAAAATCCGTTATTTATTAAAAATATTAAGAAAATAAAAAAATAATTGAGTTATCTTTTATGTAACTGATTATTAGAAATAAAAATGTTTTTAACATATTTTAAAACCTTATTATATTCAAATCCAACGAAATCCTTTGAAATCCTAACCGCCTGCTTAGGATTTCGAAATCCTATGTTTGAGAGATTTCAAAGAAATCATGGGACTTTAAATCCAGACGATCCTGCAAACCATAAACGGAATTGGAATGGATCACGGAATTAGAATGGATTTGAAATGGAAATCCCCCTCCCCAAATCCATTTCATTTATGCGAACCAAATGGGTCCTTAGACTTAATTTCCTACGGAATCCATTAAAAAGAAAAACATGTGGGACATCTATCGAGAACCAGTCGAGAATGTTATTTTTCCCCAAATAATTTAAACCTTTTACCTACTTTCTTCCAACGGAATGTCTCTCGTAATTTAAACCAGGTTATCGCCAGGCAGGCTTGTAACCTGAATTTAAAAAGCGGGGTAGGTCGATGACAATATTATGTCTTAATTAATAATCATTATGCTATTACATATACGTAGATGACCTCTTTACACAAACATTCCGCAAGCAAACACACATTTCCGGAGTATCTAGAATCCAAGAACTCGGGTAGTCAGGGATACCATCCACTGACCGCCGGGATATTACCTGACCACTGGGCTAGACATGTTATAATACACTACCTACCGTAATGTTTTGATATGAATTCAAATTTACCGGATCGAAACAAATTTAATAATATTTTGTTTCAGTGCAACATGTAATTAATATAGCAAAGACTAGGAATGTTTTTTTGATGTTGATCAACAATTAATATTAAAATTGAAGCTAATTTAATTTGAATTGCTTATAATTAGGACCCAGAGATTCAACTATGCATTGAGCTTCATCGATTAAAAATCAAATACCAAAGTACGTGAATTCAGATGATTTATGTGATATATTCGTCTTCTTTGTTGCCAACGTGGGTTTGAGTGCGGTAATCTTCTA
The DNA here is from genome assembly GCA_001633085.1 of Carthamus tinctorius. NCBI lineage: Eukaryota > Viridiplantae > Streptophyta > Magnoliopsida > Asterales > Asteraceae > Carthamus > Carthamus tinctorius. Next base: position 13,877 of record LUCG01001251.1, on the reverse strand, counting down.
TGCCGCCAGATACCACATTTCTAGAGAGAAAAAAACAAACGACATCCTTGACACCGTTTATTTCGCCATTATTATAATGACTTCTGTTGGTTATGGAGACCTTTCTCCTAATAAAGGCCCTCTTGCATTAATACTTGCTTCTGTCTTTGCCCTCTTTGGTATGTTTCTTTTCGGATTACTGATAAGTATCGGTTCAGAATTTTTAACCAACCAACACAAAGATAAACTGCGTAAAATTCGGTCCCGTAAGGATCCAAATGATGACCCTGCAAAAAAATTGATACTGAAATTGATCAAAGAAAAGGGAAAAATAATAGGGCTCTGCCTTCTGGTGCTTATGGTCCTTGGGACTACTATCTTGGTTTTGGTGGAGGATTCGGAATTTATTCATGCCTTTTATTGTATCAGTACGACAATCACAAGTGCAGGTACTGAAAAGTGCTTCTCAACCAAAGTTGGGAGGAGCTTCGCGATAGGCTTGATGTTAGTTGGTGCTAGTTATAAAAATTACGTGATCTTCACTTTTACGGAGGCACACACTGAATTAAACAACGGCTAGAAATTAAAAAAGAGCCGATAGATGAAGAATCGAAGCTTATTAAAGTTTGATATATATATAAAGCAAAGCCTGCAGATTCGAAGCTTGATAAACCGAAGAAAGAAGAGTTGGAGCTTGACAAACTGAAGGCAACATCTAATTATCGAGATAAAGAAGTGACTAATTTGTCATTATAAGTTTTAATTTTGAGTTAAGTATATACTAATTGTCCTTTTAAATTTCTCTTATGTTAATTGTATCCGTTTTGATGATTCTACAAGGGTTCCTGAAGATAACGATCCTGAAGACCTTCACAACCGTCTAATCGAGGTTACGAGTGATGACGACGATATTCAAGTGTAAGTATAAGTAAAGTAACCATGAATTGATAATAGTGTGGGTCTTTTTATCATTATGAGGCATTAGGTCATTGCCCGAATGGCTTAACCATTAAGCCGGCCACTTTCTGTATATATGTCATATATTTAACTATTTAATAATCTACTTTGATGATTCCACATACACCTTAAAGAGCTCCCTAAAGAGATAACGAAGTTGGGGATGGTCAGCAGAAAAGAGGGAAAAGCTATCATTAAAGAGTTTCAAAGCCTGGATGTTGATGGCACGAATAGGTTGACGTTACGTGAAGTTATGTTGTCGTAGGAATAGTCGTGTTGGTTTGATTTTACATGTACTTCTTGATAGAGTTCGAATATGAACTTCAACGGAAATAACATGCATTTTTTTGGATCTAGATTTTTAAAGAAAAAAATTGGTTTTATTTGACTATATATCATAAACTCTTTTTCCGTTAATTATCTTCAATGAACTTTTTCTCGTTCTGTTTTTTCCAAATCGAGTGGTCCATCTTCGCCTTTTGGATGTCATATTACATATGTACACACACAAATATAAATTAGCGAGAAATTGACCACAAATCCCTAGCTAAAGTTCAAATTTTAAAGCGTCTTATAAACCCATCTTTTTTGGGTTTTTCAAATAGTATTATATAAAATAGCTAACATGGTTTTTTTATATAAAAATGTCCTAAGAATCTTGTTACGACGCCCAAAAACGCGGCTTATAAACTTTCTTTTTGAACAAGCAGATTTATAGAGAAACCGAGCCTAGCAAAACGCTAGAAACCGAAGCCAAAACATTGACAACAGAACAGGATTACAACACCAATCTAACCAATTCAAGCATCTACCAAAAGAACTCCTATTATGGATCCAAAAGTATGCGATCAACTGGATGTCGTTAGCTATGATACCCGGATTAATAGGAACGTTATTGACGAGCGTCTCGTTCCTGCCCTTCCAAATCAACCACAAATACACTTGCACAACTGCCTCCTTAACAACATTCATTTTAACATTGCGATCAATAGGCCGCTTCGCCTGGCAAAAAAGGTGATATTGTTTCCATTAACCGACAAAAGATTCCACCAAGCATATAAGGAATTCCTCACCTCTGTCGATTTAACGTAGTTAACAAAAATATGCTCATTGGTTTCTGGAAAGCTATGACATAAAGGGCATAAGGAATTTTCAAGTTCCATATCTTTGTTTTGACAGATTATCTTTGGTCAGTAAATTGTCAAAACACGTACACTCGCCAATAGTGAATTCTAACCTTGCTAGGCACGATTTTATTCCAACAAGTACGAGAACTGCATCTCCCAAGGCCCATATCATTGAAAGCATAGTGTAATTAAAGATGCAACCGAGACATCCCCGAGTTATCGAGCTTCCAGACCCATCGATCAGCAACGTCACCAAAAGGAACAGTTTCGCAAAGGCTACAAATGGCGTTGATGTCCCTCAATTTACGTCCTCTATTAGGGGGTCTTCTCCAGTTCCATGTAAAAATTGTCCCAAGATCCATCTTCTTTAATCTTTCAGCAACCATGCAATTCTGGAGAGCCTCTAAGGGTGCCATACGCAAGAAGCGTATGGCGAGAGGTTCATTGCCACACCATAAATCTATCCAAAACAACGTGTTAGCGCCAATGCCAAGATTTTAAAAAAGGATGCAACTTGTTAGACCCTGACTCGTAATTGTCAAGAAGTCAGAGGGCCATTCTTGTAATTTCCTATTTCTCTTTAATGTTTTGTAATAGTGTAGGGTCTATTTTGTAACTTTGTTAGAACCCCATGGGGGATTTTTGTAATTTCCTTATGTGGCCTTATAAAAGGAATGTTCTATTCCTTTCTAGGGTTGCGTGAGAGAATCTTAATTGTCTAATCATTACAGTAGCCGTTACATCATTTTCAGACATTTCTCCGACTCATTCTCATCACCATCTTCTACATCTAATTTCTTCTCAAAAAAACTTTATCATCAGTGTGCTTCATCTTTTCTCACTAAAGATTGGACTCACAATTGGTATCAGAGCCAAAGCTTTGGTAAATCTTCTCAATTTTCTTCTTTTGTTTGAAAAAAATACAATGTTCTTGAAGTTCTATTTAAATCTTTTCAAAAATGAGCTGAGTAAGTGATAAGAGGTTTTAGAGTGTCTTCTAGCTTATTTTCTACCCTTATCACTGGTTTTAAAAGGTTTTTAAAGGTTTATATCTGATTTTTAAGAGGTATTTGGTGTCTGATTTTGTGTCGGATTTCACTAAAACTCGGGATCTCCTCCTGAGTATTTTACGTAAATCCGAGTCGGACTACCCAAATCCGAGTCGGATTTCCCCCAGTACCATTTTCCGAGTCGGATTCCTCTTGTTGCAAAATCCGATCAAGCTCTGTTGTCCGAGTCGGACTATCACATTGTCCGAGTCGGATTACTCATTTCTCTGAGTCGAACTATTTTTGGGCCGGATTTGTACTTTTATCTGTTATCCGAGTCGGACTTCCCATAGTCCGAGTTGGATTTTGTAACCCTTTTTTCCGAGTCGGACTTTACCTTTGTCCGAGTCGGATTTTATATCTGATTTATCTGAGTCGGACTTCTATCTGTCCGGGTCGGATTTCGTGTTCTCCAAGTCGGACTTCCCCATAGTCCGATTCGGATTTTGGTTCCCTTTGTCCGAGTCGGATTTTTCCATAATTCGGGTCGGACTTTGACACTTAGCTCAGTTTTTCAAAATTATTTTATCAGGCTATTGTGTTTGGGGTGTTTTTCAAAATTCTCATTTTTTCAAGTGCCTTTACAGAACCAACTGAGAAATTACTCGAAGTTAGCGATCCGAGTGAGAAAGATGTCTCGAGAGATTATAGGCATAGGATCGGAGACGAGACCTCCCGTTCTTGTCATGGGCGAATACAAGCAATGGAAACGCCGGATGGCTAACTTCCTTGACCTGATTGACGAAAACTTGATGAAATCAATCCGAGAAGGTCCCATAGTTGCCACAGTTAGCATAGCAGAGGTGCCGGAAACAGCAAACACGCCTTTTCTCCCGTCATATGTTATCGAGAAGCCCTACCATATGTACACACCGGAACAAAAGGAACGAGCTGTCGTCGACAAGCACGCTCTTGCCTTACTCACTATGGTGTTACCGAACGACATGTATGCGAGGGTTGACAGTCTTACCAATGCCAGAGCTGTTTGGCTCGAAATCGAACAACAAATGCAAGGCGGAGGAAGGCTATGGAGAGCCAAAGAGAGAATGCAATGAATACATACGAAGGTTTCCGGGCTAGGGAAAATGAATCTCTAACTGAAGCATACAACAGGCTGAACACGTATGTGAATGATCTGCGTAGGGTTGGGATGGATAAGAACCGCTAAAAGATAAACGTGAAGTTTCTGAAGAACTTAGCTCCTGAATGGCAGAACGTTGCTATCAATATTCAACTCAGTCAGAACCTTGGGCAACTTGGCCTACACGATCTCTACAGCATGATGGTTCAGCATGAGGAAATTGTCACCGGTCACAAGACAAAGAAGGTTGATCCTCTAGCACTAGCTGTGGTGCCCCTTGGTGGATCAAACTTCAAAACAGTTCCGTCTCATCACGACAGTTACAATATTGAAGAACAGGTGGTCATAAATGACTCCTACATGTCTGATGAAGAACTCTTCAACATGGATGAATCCCTTGCCATACTCACGCACAATATGCAGAGGTTGAAGGCCACTCGGGGATACAAGTTCAATCCAAACGGATCTCAAGGTGGAAACAGGTTTGGAAGAGGTGGATACCAACAGGGAGAGAGGTATCAATCCAACAGTCAAGGAAGGTTTGCTGACAACTATCGGGGTAGAGATAGTTATGGTTATGGCAATCAAGGAAACTTCAACAACAACAACAACAACAACAACAACAACAACTGGCATGGACACAATCCAAATGGCAACTCTCAGGTATTCTCTCAAGGGTATGGATCTGGGTACAATCATCAACAACACATGGGAAGAGGGTCTGGAAATGGATATGATCAATGAAGAAATGATCATCAAGGGAACTATCAGGACAACAGTCAGTTCAACTCTAACCACCAAGGCAACAACCAGCAGGGTGGAAATCAGCAAAGGAATGGGCAGGTGATACAACAACAGTCTAGAAGCAACAATCAAGCCCCGGCACTTATAAAGCCGGCAACTGATCCTACAAAACCTAATGGGTGTCGTCCCACGTGCTTTAGGTGCGGAAACCCGGGACACTACGCCAAAGATTGCCCAAAGAAAGTCAAAGACGCTGATTACTTTGAACGAAAGGCTGCCCTGATGAGGAAGAAAGAAAAGGGTAAGGTGCTGATGGCAAAGGAGGAAAACTGGGTTTGTGAAGCTGAGAGCTCGGATGAGGAGGACGAGAACATGAGAGGACACTGCCTGATGGCAGACTTTGAGGGGCCAAGTACTGAGGGTCCCTTTGGATCAAACTGATGACGACATCTCTCCGGTACCTTCTTATCCAGACTTGTCTGACACGGTTGAAGCCTTAGAATCTAAAATTTGTGATCTTGAGAATGATCTCCAAAAGGAAAGAACTCTAGTCATGAATTTTAGAATCGATAGTGCCATTTACAAAAACTCTCTCGAGGATATGACTCTTTGTTACAACAGTGAGATACTTGAATCGGAGTAAGAGAATCTAATCTTGCAAACAAATTGTTGTCTCTCCAAGAATCTCATGACAGCCTTCTCAGCAGTCATGATGAAATCAAGCTCAAGTTTCATGTGTTGTCCAAAGAAAGAACTGAACTTTATTCAAAAATCAAAGAGCTTGAGGACAACAATTTCAAGAGAGGACAATCTGAACAGACTCTAAGTATCCTCACAAATCATTCAAATCAAAATCCTTTTTACAAAGCCAAACCCGGACTAGGACTCGTAGAAAATCATGTTCTAGACAAAGCACCTTCCAACTTATACAACTTAGATGACATGAGTGCTTCCAAGCCTAAGCCAGTGTTTGTAGGGGGACATATGACTGAGGAATATGTTAGACCGACCGTCACTTTCACTGAAGTAATAAATGGAAAGACTGTCACCATAACCACAAGTCCGTCTAACAGTCCCACAAATAGTCCTCCTTCCAGTCCCAGTCCCGTGACAAACAGACCAATCTTTGTACTGGATCGTGATCCCACCAACACATCGCCCGATTGGGAAGGCATCAAGGCAAGAACACCTAAGTTAGCTATGCCTCCAATCAACTATGCCGATCTCAACTCGAGTTATGCCACTAGGGAAATAGACATGACTGAGGAAGTTGTAGTTATCCAACCTTTGGACCATTCCGCAACTAGACTTCCTACCCTAGTCGAGCTTGAGAAAGAAGTCCTTCACCTTAGGTCAAACGTCTTAGAACTAGATGCCTGCCAACTCAAGATCTCCAATTTTACCACAATTCTTTCAGAAAAAGATTTTTGATCAAAACATTGGAGAAAGACTTACTTGAGGCCTATGCCGAAAGAATAAGACTTTCCTCCCAATGTGAGACCGCAAGTCCTTCATCTACAAATCTTCAAAAGAAATATGCGGATCTCGAAGAGCTTTTTATCACTGAAACAGTTTTGTCAGATATTGAGAATGAAGTTTTTCAAGATCTTGAAGATAAAAGATTTTCTCAAATCCTTGATCAAGAAACACAAATCATTTGGTTAAGACATCATATAGAGATGTTGAAAGGCATTGACCCTTGGGATAGATGTACAAATAGAACACCACTCATCACCGAGATTAGGTCCACCAAACCTAAGAAGACTTTAGATGACAACATTGTGTATGATGTGAGGGTGTTTCTCGAACCTGATGATGATCCGTCTGGTCTAATCCCAAGAAAAGTTGTTCAATCTAAAACCATTCATTGTTAACCAAAGAGTATCACCAAAAATCGTGCTTCAGATTCCGAGATAAATAATCCCAAGGGTGCAAAAAGTGTTGGTACTGACAAGGAGAAATCAGTTAAGCCTCACACACCTAAAGGATAAAGGAATCAGAATTCCAAGTCTAACGAAGCATGTGGCTCGGTTCAACATATCAAAGGTCTTGACTTTCATTCAAGCACCTTTGGAGTCGGTGAGAACTCTAAAGCTAAATCAAATCAATCTTTGGTGTCATCAAAACCTGTTTTTTCTAAACCGTCACGTGTGAAAGATGGTAAATCCACTTCTAAAAAGTTGTCTTCTAACTCACATCATGTTTCACATGCAGATTAGATGAGGAGAGATGGTGGTCAGAGTGTGAAGCCACGGAGACAGGATCATCGAAGGAAGAACAACCATTTTACTGCTTTCCCTAAGTTTTGTAGTCCTACCCATGCGGGTTTAGGCTATAAACCACCTGTGCATGCTTTTTGTTCCAAGAAAGTTGTAAACACTAATGCTTGTTTAGAAAATTCTAGAAGAGCTTTTTGTAATGAAATGACTTCTTTGTTTAACACTTTCAATATTCTGGTGTGCTTGGTTCTTATAACTCTCATGCTAATAATGTCCATCCTCGAAAAAGCCAGGGAAAGAAGAAAAATGAGAGGTTAAATACTTCTCGTTTAGTAAAGTCCCCTACGCCTAAGGAGAAATCCAAAAAGGAGACTTTACCGACAGTTCCAGTTGTTACTAACCCCAAGGAACCCATTTGGCAATGGGTCCCTAAACAAGCTTGATTTGTTTGCAGGTCAGTCATGTGTGGTACTTTGATTCGGGAGCATATAGACACATGACTAGAGTCAGGAACTTTCTTTTTGACTATGTTGAGAAGGAAGAAGGATACATCAAACTTGCAGATAAATCCAAGAAGATAATACGGGGTTATGGAAGCATTACCGATGGAAAGTTCATCATCAAGAATGTGCGCTATGTCGAGGGTCTAGCTTACAATCTATTTAGCTCTAGTCAATTTTGTGACAATGGCTGTTTAGTTGTTCATTTCATTTTAGGGAGCACAGTGAATGACGAAGATGGAAATGAAATTCTTCGTGCAAAGAGAAACGGTCATCTATATACCATCGTGTTCAGACCCATCCCTCAGGCGAGTGGTGGAATCTTCCTGCTCAGTAAAGCTTCAAAAGAGGACAGTTGGTTATGGCATAGAAGGTTGTCTCATCAGAACTTTAAGGATATGAACAAGTTGGTCTCTAAACGCCTGGTCAGTGGAATGCCGGAGACGCGCCTCTCTAAAGATACCTTGTGTCCCGCTTGTGAACAAGGGAAAATGAAGAAAAGCTCACATCCTCCAAAGATTGATACAAACTGTCGCAATCCACTTGACATGATTCATATGGATCTCTGTGGGCCGATGAGAGTTGAAAGTCTAGGCTGGAAGAAGTACATGCTAGTACTTGTAGACGAATTCTCTCGGTACACTTGGCTTGAATTTCTAAGGGCCAAATCTGAAGCTGCTGATCTAATCATTGCCTTCATCAAGCGAATCCAGATCCTCATGGGTCGCAACGTGAAGAAGTTGAGAAGCGACAATGGTACGGAATTTCAAAATACGAAACTGAAGTCCTTCCTTGAAGACGTGGGAATTTCTCACAATTTCTCCGCGGCGCGAACTCCTCAACAAAATGGCGTTGTGGAAAGGAAGAATCCTACATTGGTCGAAGCAGCTAGATCCATGATGGCTCACTCAGGCGTACCTCCATCACTTTGGGCAGAAGCAGTGGCAACAGCATGTTTCACTCAGAACCGGACTTTGATCGTCAAGCGGACCGGTAAAACCGCTTACGAAATGATCAACAAGCATAAGCCTAGTATCGAGTTTTTCAAAGTCTTTGGTTGTAAATGCCATGTTTTGAATGATCGGGATGATCTGGGTAAGTTTGACCCTAAGTCTGATGAGTCTATCTTCATCGGATCCTCACTTAACTCTCGGACTTACATAGTTTACAACAAACGCACCCGATCAATCATTGAAAGCCCAAATGTTGATTTTTCTGGAACGAGACGTATTCTGATGCTAGTACAAGTTCATCTACTGCCATTTTTCTGGATCTGTCCACACCCACACCGAGCACAGATTTTTCACCTAACACATTCTCTTCAGATTTTATAGATCCTGCAAACTACGAATTGCCGACTCTGACGACGCCAATTGTAGTTGTTGCTGACCCTGATCCGTCTTATACATCGATCTCTACCGATGCCTTTGTGACTGAGAGCTCCTTGGTGCCTACAGTGGATGCTGAAACCTCCACCAAGACCGTGGCACAGGAGCCAGTGCCTTCTCCCTCTCAAAATTCTAGTACCGAACAATCAACGGAAGCTCCAGTAGAACCGGTCCGGGAACAAATTCCTTTGCCTGTTCTTGCACCAATTCCTGAAGCTGCTCCACAACCATCTCCGGGCTCTTCACAAAGGACATATGCCCAGGTGGTTCGCAAGCCACGTCTAGAGATTGTTCTCAACATCAAACCAGTCACAACCCGTCAAGGAGAATCTTCCTCCATGGATCAGGCAAGGATCTTAGCAGTTCGAGATGAGAATGATGTGGCAAACAATCAGCAAGAGTATGACACTCTTCCTCATTTCTAGAAAGTGGACTAGAAGTCATCCCCAGTCTCAAATAATTGGCAGTCCTTCCGAGCCTGTCAAAACCAGAGCTAAAACCACAAACGAGGTTCTGTTTGCTGGGTTCCTTAGTGACTTTGAACCTTCCTAAACCCAGGAAGCTCTTTCTGATCCTGACTGGGTCAAGGAAATGCAAGAAGAGCTGACAGAATTCGAAAGAAACATGGTGCAGCGATTAGTGGCAAGACCAAGATGGAAATCCATTATTGGCTTAAAATGGATCTTCTGCAACAAGAAAGATGAAAATGGCTTGGTTATTCGCAACAAGCGCAGATTGGTTGCCAAAGGCTATCGTCAGCAAGAAGGTATTGACTACGACGAGACATTTGCTCCTGTGGCCAGACTTAAAGCTATACGGATCTTCCTCGCATATGTCATGCACAAAAATATGAAGGTATATCATATGGATGTCAAATGCGCTTTCCTGAATGGCGTCCTTCATGAAGAGGTTTAGGTTGAGCAACCCGAAGGGTTTGTTGATCCGAAGTTTCTAGATCATGTCTACGTGCTTGACAAAGCTCTATATGGGCTGAAGCAAGCACCTCGAGCCTGGTATGAAACTCTAACCATACACATGCTTGAGTCTGGCTACAAGAAAGGTACAATCGACCCTACTTTGTTTCTTAAACAGTCAGGTAATGACTTGACCGTCGTCCAAATATATGTGGACGACATCATTTTTGCTTCTACAAACCCTGAGTATTGCAGAGAGTTTGAGCTGACTATGACATTAAAATTTCAAATGAGCATGATGGGTGAGTTGACATTCTTTCTGGGACTTCAAGTCTGTCAACGCCCTGATGGCATTTTTATCAACCAATCAAAGTACATTTATGATTTATTAAAAAGATTTGATTTTGTCCGCGACTGTTCAACTGGACGCTGACCCATCTGGTACGCCTGTCGACCAGAAGAACTATCGTGCGATTGTCGGGTCTTTGCTTTATCTCACGGCAAGTAGGCCAGATATTGTGTTTGCCACGTGTGTTTGCGCTCGTTATCAGTGTGACCCAAAAGACTCACACTTGACTGATGTGAAGAGAATCCTAAGATACCTGAAAGGCACACCCGACTTTAGCCTTTGGTGTCCCAAGGATTCTGGTTTTGAACTAATAGCCTTTACAGATTTTGATCACGTAGACTGTAAGTTAAACAAGAAAAGCACATCTGGTGCCTGCCAATTTCTAGGAGACAAACTCGTCAGCTGGTCCCCAAGGAAACAGAACTGTGTTTCACTCTCTACTGCGGAGGCTGAATACATAGCCGCAGTGAGCTGTTGTTCACAAGTTCTCTGGATGAAAATGCAACTAGCTGGCTATGGTTACACCATGCAAAGGATCCCGATCTACTGCGACTCAAAAAATGCCATTCAAATCACGGCGAACCTAGTTCAATACCCTCGGACAAAACATATTGACATTCGATATCACTTCATAAAGGATCATGTCGAGAAAGGTAACATTGAACTGTATTTTGTTGACAGTGACACAGCTTGCTGATTTGTTCACCAAGCCGTTTGATGAGACACGCCATTTCTTCCTTCTTAGCAAGTTAGGAATGCTAGACCTACCTGCTGAGGTCTAGGGGGAGTCAGGGATCTATATGTAGTGCATGGGTGTAGGGGGAGCTCTTTGACGTACATGCATAAATCTAGGGGGAGCTTCATATGATTGTTTGTTTGACTGCTGACATTCTCGGATCCAAACTGCTTTGGATACCTTTCTATTCCTTACTTTTGCACTTCATAGACGGCATGACGACTTCTGATTAATTCAGATCAGAACTCGGACAAAATCATATTTCAAGGTTAAATCGGTAACCTTTCAGGAGAAGTACCAAGTAGGTCACTTTGGTTGAGGTGTCGAGGCTGAACTTGACACATTTTTGAACCTACATGTTCAGGGGCCATTTTTGAAATTTTCTAAAAGTCAATTTCAGGTACTGTTTTTGTAAAGTTCTTTGAAAGTTAAGTCCAGGGGTCATAGTCATCAATTGTGAAAAGTTGGAGGTTGAGAGAGTAGGATTAACATATTTTAAAGAAATCAGTATTTTGTTTTCAAAATCAGTATTTTATTTTTAAAAATATAAAAAGGCGGTTCTTGGATTTTTCTACCACTTTCCAACAAATCAGGAATCTCTCTCTTTCTCTCTCGACACACCTCTCGCAGGCCGACGACCTCTCTTCCTCGCACCACCTCCGTTTTTACTCCATTCTCCGATCCGAGCATACCACTGTAATCTTGGTAAGATTTCGAGCAACCTAGTATCGTTTAATTTCTGATTAATGCTCGATTTCGAAGCTTTCATCGAGCCTATAGGTTTCGGCGCATACCGAACACCCAAAACCCTTGATTTTCGGTTTTTGATCGGTCCAAATCTGTTATAACTTGTTTATATAGTTTATAATTGCTCTACACTACTAGATTTAGGTTTTGATTTCGTGATTTCGGGTCCGATTTAAGCTATAGTAGTCGAACAGTCGCGATGATAGTCCGACTTGGACTTTTTGAATGTCCGACTCGGACTTTGACAAAAATCCGACTCGGGCTTTGACATTGTCCGACTCGGACTTTGGCCTAATCCGACTAGGATTTTGGTTCAGTTGGGCTTTTTGTCTGGCTATTGTTCCTTCTAAATTTTTTGGACAATATGCCTTGTTTCTGCCTGGTTTTTGCTTCTGACTATCCAACCTGTGCTATTTTTTTTTATCAGAAATCGGCACATCAAGGCGCTATCCAACAATCCCCGAACAACAATGACGCCGACAACCAACTCTGTGCACCGGCGAACATCACACAAATCATCGAGAACAACACGTTCATCGACTTCACCACTTTCACCACGGAACATCAGGTGATCGTGGAGGTGGTTCGGGCTCATCCGGTAGCCTACGCCATGTCAGCCGTCGCGCACATACCTGCTATCTACGTGCAACAATTTTGGAATATCGTACCTGTCGAAACTCGTGCCCGTGTTCAGACGATTGTGGCACGCGTCGACCAGACGGAGCTGACAGTAACCATGGAGGATCTCCGCCGCATTCTGCACCTCCCAAACACCACCGACGGAGATCACCAGGGGTTTGAAGGAATCCTTCCGACTCCCACCTTGCTGGACGACATCCGAGCACTCGGGCTCTCAAGGGACTTTGTCAACCCTTCGGAGTTCGGTGTAACCTTCATGCAGCCGATGTGGGCAACACTATTCAACATCATGAACAGGTGTTTATCCTCGAAGACAAGAGTCGTCGACAAAGGCACGACGGCCTTTCTGAAGATCTTTCACTCCGTTATATACGGAAGGCAGATCGACCTTGCTGCCCAGTTCTAGACCGACATGATCAAGGACATCACCAAGGGACGCAAGTTTCACGTCGATTCCCTGGATGCGGTTCTTCCAACTCATCATCCGCGACCACATGGACCGCACGCCAGAAGTTTGTCGACGCTCGGGCAACCCGGAGATCGCCCCATTCCCAGTGCTACGCGTCAACCGCCGAAACCCTCACGAAGGAATCCCTACGATGAACATTCCGATCCATGTTCTTGACAGTGCAAACCAGACGGCAGAGAGCGTTATAGGATATAGGACGTCCCTAAGTCTAGGAGACGTGCGTACGGACATGCCAGAGCCGGATGGTCCTACCCAACGCACGCAAACCGTCCTTCAGACTGACTCTCGTACCTTAGGTCGGGGGTCCCGGACCACCATGGGCGGTGGCTCCGGATAGGGAGTGTTGAGAGTGGACGTTAGGGGACAACCGGGTACAGTAGTAGGATCATATGTGTCTGCACATGTCCGCCTGGATTCAACTGAGGAAGCGGCTCCGAGTATGGGCGGTGGCTCCGGCCAAGTGCTGGGCTCTGTCGCTTAAAGGATATTAACAGAAGTTACTATTCGTTAGCCTCTAAAGAATTTTAACAGAAGTTACTATTCTCTAAAGAATATTGGCAGTAGTTATTATTCTCTATTCTCTAAGGAATATTAATTTACCCATTCTCTTAATATGCCTTAACTACATGTTTAAATGTGATTTATAGGTTTATTTGATGCTCAAGTATGATATTAAGGTGAGATGGATGGCTACGTATATGTTGAAAATATACTTTTCAGTATGGTTTTAAACACTGGACTCTAATGAAAGACTTTAATGGAATTTAAAGGTTTGGGAATAAGCTTAGAATCATCCAAGAAGTATTAGGAGTGATGGAGAATTTTTACACGACTCCGATCAAAAGTCAAATATTGCATTCAGTGTTATTCAGTTTGAATAATACATAAGTATTCAGACTGAATATGCCACGTAGTGTGATTTTAGTGATCCTCACATTCACAAGGAAAGATGAGTTCACATTTGAACTTTCTTATATAT
>LUCG01001243.1:0-10377 GCA_001633085.1 Carthamus tinctorius | reverse complement strand
GTGTGTGTAGAGAGGTTCAAATGAGAAGTAGAGAAGTGATGGTAGCCTTCATCTGGTCAGTTTTTTCGGCTTTAACTGTGAAACACTGGACGATCCAAGCATAAGTATACAGAAGACGAAGAGTAGGTTTGTAACTTTTACAAACGTACGACAAACAAGTTCATTTATGAACTTGTGATTGATACGTGAACTATATAGGTTCACGTATGAACCAATCAAAATTATTAATATGTGAATTACACAGGTTTATGTATGAACGTATATATAAATTAAACAAGTTAATTTATGAAGGTATAATTTATGGAATCCATATTTTAGTATTTACTAATCATTAAATATTTTTCAAAAATACATATTAAAGCAAACGTTTACAATGACCGATTATCGAGTATACATTCCAATAAGAACTTTATTCACAACCATAAACTATGTCATAAAAGTTTACCAGGTAAACGTTTATTAGGAAAAGTCAGTGCTCTCATTTAGCTCTTAATGATTCAGATGTTGCCTTTTAATGGAACTGTGAAGAGGTAAACAAATAACCCCTTTAGTAAACGACCACTTAATATCTTTCTAATTTGATTATGTGTCTCAGCGAAGTTATAAATTAAATGAGACGGAGGCAAATTAAATCTGAACCAATAAAAGGTTACAAACCGTGTTGACGAATGTTTATGTACCATTTTATGAAGGCTATATTTTGACAAAGTAGTTGGATAATAAACAAACCGGTTATTTATATGCTATGAATTAATTACGTTTGAAAGTTATTGAATGGTTTGGATTGATAGCCACAGGTTTTCAACAATTTTGTGTTGATTGCTTAATTATGAACTATTATGACTATATCATGCTATGATGACAAGTAACTCATGCAATAAAAGTTGTACATCACGTCAAACTCGATATCGAAAAACACCCACCATTTGTAAACCAATTTTCCCGAAAATGGCACAACAGTTTGCCGTACCAATTACCGCAAAATCATACATGTTCAACACAATTAAGCAGTAAAATCTACAAATGACCCAAAATGTAGAATCTCATGAGAACTCAAATTCAACATTAAAAAACACACACACAATTATTCGTAATTAGTTCGAAAGGTGTTTTAAAGTATTACCAATTGAACACCTCGAGGTGTTCTTGGTTCAAGCTGCTTTTTGGCACAAGATCTGGCAGCTTTCTCCTTCTTCAACTGATCGTTTCCTATCGGGATTCGCTCCAAAACCTGATAACGAGGATCGATCAAGATTTTCTGGAGTGCGACAGCGTTGTCAATGAAGTAAACCGCGAGCTCAACGTCGCTGGTTCGGCCGTAATATCCCACCACCTCCACCACCTCGAGATGTTGATGGGGATGCTTAGCCGCGTGCCTTATTTTTCTTCTTCTCTTGGCCGGTGACATCCAGATTAGCTGCAAAATATGCCCACACAGACGGTTTTATATAAATAAAAAATACAAAAGGATGGCTGATCAACAAAAATAAACTGTAACATGCACAATAATCATACTTTGTCCGGTGAAAACTGCGCCATTTTCTTATCCGCAAATTAAAGCTACGTATTTGCCGTTTGTAATCATTACAGATAAACTCATGGTATTGATTTGATTCCACTAGTTTCTTTTATCTATGGGGGCAACCGCTCAAACCAAGTCAATTAGAAATGTTTCCTTAGTTTAGGGTAGAAGTCAAGGCTGCATACATCTCACCAATCATCCACAAACCCACTTTCGACCGAGATTTACTGGGTCAATTTGGCTTGGTTTTAGTCAAACATGTCATTTAAACCAGGAATTAAAAGATATCGCTATTTCGTAGTCGGTTATCAATCAGAATTACATTCCTATTAAACCAAAATGGTTTCAAGATGAACCCATCGTTGTTGGAGTGCACGTTAAAGTGAACTCTGGTCCATATGAAAAACATACGTATAAACACAACAGGAGATTAAGTGAACAGATACACAAAAGGTTTCGGATGACATTTGTTGTCCCTAGAGTCGTGATATCCGTTAAAGAGCATATAGATCAATCTATACTCGTCATTGACCAAAGTGTTTCTTTATCCACGCTATAGTTTCACTTTCTAAATACCTAAAGGTTCCATTGGCTCATACCATCTTCCTCAATTCTCCATTATGTGGTCCGGTCTCTAGGTCTCCTCGCATCAAATAAATAAGACCAACATCATCTTTAGTTCTCCGCACACAAGATAATAGCACCCACAATGCATCAGGTTCTAGGACTTCATGGTCATAGCCTTTAGTTGGTGGGTGATAAGGGCCGAAAAACATAATTCAAGAGATCACTGACAACAGACATGTGGCATGTTCATTAGGAATATGGAAGTGTTATTCATCATGAACCTATGATTCATGACATGGTTTTAGAAATTGTTTTTTTTTTCTTTTTTTTCAATGTGTACTTTTAAGAAATTTTAACCCAAAAAGCTAGTACTTTCTCCCCAAAATCAAACATGTGGTTTGCCCCTTCCTCTTCCTCGACCAATTTTTCCACATCCTCTCAACATATCTCATGGTATAAGTCTTTCCTCTGTCAAGAACCACTGAACCAATGCCTCTTAGAGTCTTAGTAATTTAGTATTGTATATAAAGTGTATATATTTGTGTAGTATATATACATACTTTGATGTATATATTTTCCACCTCGGAGCTTAGGCCTCGCCTGGGACCCATATTCGTTATGAATGTTCTATTCATTATGCATATTCATCCTGAAGAGGGATGCATGGCACGTTATGGATGGTTCCTAATTGAACTTCCCTCATTTGCTATGATGCTACCAAACTCAATTGGTATTATAAATATTTTATATAGTTTCCTTATTGTAGGCAGCAGGATTCTATATAATCAATTATCAATATAGAGTACAGCAAGTATTAGAAGGTAGGCCAAACTCATAGTATTTATTTAGTAGTTCACAGTTTGTTAGTTTCGGTTATTGGATCAACATCATTCGCTTGGGGTCTTATGAAAGGGATGTGTGTGTTTCCTGTCTATTTCTTCTTCCCTTCTTCTTTGTTTCTGTTGCATACTTTTTACCAGTCTAGTTCTTATTTCCTTTTTGCTCACACTTTGGCACAAGAAGAGGGTCTTTAAGGAAACAACTGCCCAACCAAAGAAACCAACCCGATAGAACAAAGACATCACTGTAATTGGGCTCACTAGTTGACAAGGCCAGGCGTGTAGGACTTTTGTTTATAGTTTACTGTTTTGTCAATGTATGCCTTCTTTATTTTAATATAATTTACTTGTTTTGTTAGTATTCATCACAATGTGGCTTGTTCAATACCAAAAAGAAGGTGCTTTGTGTCACATGATCCTCGGTAGTTACTTCAAAAGGCTTAACAGAAACAAACTTAAAAGTTCTAGTAAGCAAGTGATGCGCCAGAGAGGTAAACTCAAGCAGATTGCCAAATACTTAATTAGATTTGTCTTTGTGATAGATGGACAAAACAATGAAATCATAGAGTTGGTTTGCCAAGGAATATTTCGATTTGAAATCCTATACTGATAGACCATCGCTTTGATATGCCAAAACAACCAATCATCGATAAATACTCCCTACGCCAGATGAAATTTGCAGCTTTAATCAAACACATAGTTTAAGGATGTTTTGACTTTTGACTACAATAAGTTAAATGTCTAATATTCCGTTAAGAATGAAAAAGAAGGCATAATCATGAGTACCCAATTCAATATCAGTGGTTTTCTGTAACGATACTAATGGGTAAATAAGTAATTTCAACTTGATAACCTTCCATAAGAAAAGAATGATGGAAAAGTGTTGCAAGTTTTCTTGAAATGGAGGGATTACTAAACAAACTTTATGGTATTCTAACATCCCAAAAGGAGTATAGTTTATGTTATTTCATGAATATATAATAGAAAAGGATCTAAGCATATATATACTATACTTTGATTAAATTAACTTTCATAATTGGAAGAAAAGCAAGAACCTGTATCACAAATCTCTGCAAATTCGGACACGCCTTTGCCAGAGAAGTGAACTCAAGAAGACTATCGTCCTCCCACGCTCCAACTTTCAATATCAATTGCTTGAGTTTCGGAAGTTCGGGAAAAGATAGAAACTTTATATTTTCCTGAAGAAAAAAAGAACAAAAACTAAACCAACCTCACAAGATACCCATCAAATAAAAAGACAAAATCCACATCCAAAATGACTTGCTAACCTCCGGACGATAAATGTCCAACGTAAGAATCTGAAGATGAGAAATGCAGCATGATATCTGCCCAAACACATTGTTTTCAAACCCCGAATACCCTTCACCTATTGAAATTTCCTCGAGCATTGGAAGATTATCAAGTTTTATATTAATCCCTGGACCTAGGTAGCTAAACGATTCGAGATTTGAATCACTTATCTCAATTGATTTAACTCCAAAACAAAAGACTATTTCAAAATACTTCAAGACAAGCGATTTTCCGCTAATTTTAACATTTACCAAGTCTCCTGAGCCATGAATCGATAGCTGTTGAAGAGCCGGACAACCGGTTAGAAGCTTCTTTAACACTTCTTCACTCACATTAACACATTTCAAGAAGAGAGACTTGAGAAACTTCATTTCCGTCTCTTTACCACAAACCATTTTGGGTACACTCAAAGGCTGTCGTTTGACGGATAATCCTAAACTCCTATCAAAAATCTTGGTGGGGAAAACGTAGTTTCGTGGAGGTTGGCGAAGCATCTCCCCGTTCTCTAACAAATCGAGCTCTAGCTTTTGAACTCTTTTGGATATCGCAAACTCAACCCATTTATCGATTGCAGCCTTGGAACTCTTATCTAAATCAAAACAAATCCTGAACTCATCAATGGTGGGGCCCTTGTGTTGTCGAGTCACACGGTTTACCCAATTGATGTATTTAGGTCTCTCTACAACACGCAACTTCGAATCCACCGCTATCTTATCTAACTTCTCATTGGCATCAAAATCCAAACCATCAGTTTGACACCATAAGTATCTCCATCTTGTTGATATATTGCTAGTGGTTGCAGCCTCCTTAAGAGGCAACCGAGATAGTATAGAAACAAGGATATCATCCGGCATTCGGCTTATGAAATCATTCGAATTAAAACCATGATAATCCCCCTTTTAAAAAAACAATAGAATATCAGCTTAATTCTAACAATCAACAATCTAATCTTCATATATGAAGTCACAATTCAATCATAACAATGAAACATATTCCGTTTACATAATTGGATTCATAGATAAGCAATGATCACAATTTGAAGTTGAATTATGAGAATCAAGTAATGAAACTACATGAATTGAATAAAACAAACATTCAATTGAATTGAATCATCATCACAGTCATTAACAAGTAACTACCGAAGTAACGATTGTGACGCATGATTAAGGTCAATTTACAACAACTAAACAATCAAAATCATGAAATGAATTGACGTATAACAGAATCAATTGATCAGAAATGGAGAAACCACCTTGCTTTGTGCGACTCGAGCCCTTTTCCTCATCTGTGGATGAAATAACACGAAAAAAAAAACCCGATCGATTATGATGATTATGAAGCAATCAGTGATGAATTTGATGGAGAAAGGGTTTGGGGATTTTTGGTGATGCTAGGAATGGGAGTGAAGAGTGGTGAAGTCGCAAATTCACACAATAAACTAATCGAAAATCGAACCAAAAGGAAGAGAAAGGATTACAACCCCGGATGTTGGAAGGTTTTGATTTCAAACTTCAAAGTGGGTGCTTTTATATCGGAAGATTGGATTTTATTTTCATTTTTTTGCAAATTTAGGAAAAATCTTGTGTTCTAGTGTTCATCTTTGTACAAAATACAAACCTTATTTTGTCATTGGGCCTAGCTATGATGTGCACCCCTTACATTGGATAACATGGTCTTTGGATCAAGGGATCCGATGAAAAGTTGATGTTAACGTGACAATGACAAGTGTGATTAGTGGTTTGCAACCGTTGGATGCATATTAGGCTGGGATGCTGAGATAAAATGTACCAGATCAATTCCCTTTTAAAATGTAATTCTTGGAAGGAAGTGAGATATCATGATTTAGATCCACTTCTCACGCTTCTTACCGTTAACTTAGCTTCTCATTCGATCCTTCGCCTTTTTGTTAAACTTAATTAGTTTTATTGGATTATGAAGTTAGGGTTGGACTTTGGTGAGAATTTGAGTTAACGTAAGAAACGTTAAAAGTGGTTATCAATTGTTGGCTGTATATTAGAATAAGATGCATCGAGATAAGATCCACCTCATCAATCCCTTTTTCAAGTGTGATTCATGGGTGGGTTTGAGATTAAAAGTGGTTAGGGGTTCTGATTCATTTTGTCATGGTTCTCACGTTAACGTAACTTCTCATACAATCCTTTGCCTATGAAGTTAACAGTATGATAAATATGTAGTGGTCTTACGAGACTAAAACTAATGACCTTTGAGAGTAAACTTAAGGTTTTCTTAGCTTGAGTTATCACTACGAGTTAAGCACCTGTAATATTCCTGCCTTTTGATTTTCTGTTTTAGAATGAAATGATATTGCTTGGATGGAATATTTCATTGATCGTTGAAAAAATCATGGAAAGACAAACTTTGTGTCAAATTCCAATATTTTGCTGAGAGTTTATTAATAGCTAACAACCTATGGTCATATTTTCTTTTCCATCAATAACCATCTTATTTACAGTCACCATAGTATCAACATTGTGCATGATGACAAATATCAGTTATAATTCAAGTATTTGATTTATACTTCACCATATATCAATTTACATGTGGAGGATGTGTATATGATTAGGATAGTTCCAATACGAATCGGTAGACTAGCAGCTATCGCAGTTCGATGGAGCTATCTGAAGCGAATCGGACAGGAGAGACACTCTTTAAAGTTAATAGAAGCAACTCCTTTTATAAGCTTGAAAAGTTAACACCATGAACAAGTGTATCACGCTGCGAAGGTTATTATTTTGTTCCATTTTGTATACTTGTCAGAGGTGCCACTCTTTTTCCAAATGAACAAATGTATTGAAAGCGTTTTACAAACACGTGTAATTCCTTTACAGACTCTATGTTCTCAAATAAATTATCCTTTTTGTACGATTATATCACTTTCCAAAATTTATTAACTTTGCTTAAACAATGACGTGATTATAATCACATAATCATGATTCTAGAAGTTGTCTGAGTTCGACACAATGTGATTAAGAGAGGTATTGCTTTAATCTCATTGTAGCACTTTTAAATCAAAACAATAAACTAATGCAATAACTTTCAAACTAAAACTATAATGTAGAGTTATTACTAGTCAACAACTTCAAAAACTCAAATTTCTAATTTAGAATTGATGTTAGACATAATATCAAAATCACATAATTGGTTGACTTGGTTCTAGGCAAGGATATAGAAGAAAAAGACTTATTTGTCGAAAGTTAAAAACATTAACTTATTTCAATTGAATATATAGTAAATTAAAATCCATACATAACATAAGGCTATCTTATCTACATATATGAAGTTAAGGGTTTGTTTGTTGACAACTTAATAAACTTAATAGGACTCAGAGCTTATTTGCTTAGCTACACACATTGATATAGAAAGTGACTTGTTTAGTTAGCTTCTATTGGGAAGCTTTTATGCACGATGTCAAAAAGTTTTTAAATTTGTCTCTATCAATTAAAAGGACGTTCTTTCCCTTTATGAAAACACTCTCTCAAACAAGAACGTTTCTATTTATACAGAAATTAAACGACAATGATAGTTTTATTCATACTGAAAGCCTAAACATGATATAAAACTAACCAAACAAGCTCTAAGCCGAAGCCTGAATTTGATTTTGGAGTAAGAGGCTCTATTTAGGCTTCTAAAGAGATGCGATTCAATTTATGTTTTGAATGATTCACAAAGATTATTTATATTGTGATTAGTGAAAAGCAAGTTGAAACTTAACTATACATTCACCTGATTTTTACCAAAGTTTAATGCTGTATACAAGTTATCTACGCAAGCCATGAACTATAAAGTTTTATCATTATTCATGTTTCGTATGCGCAATTGTAATTGATTGTGTTTATATACGTCTTTTTATTTTAAATTATCTAACGACAAAAAAATATAATAAGATTAACGTAAAAATATAAAATTCTTTTATTATATTTCCAAAAAAAGCATTGATGTTACAGGTTTACAAGAGAGATCAATTATTTTAACATAATATAATATTTTGATAATATAATCAATGTTTTAATCATTAAAACGAAAAATAATTTAGGGTTAAATGTAATTACTTATAGAAAATTTTAAGTTAATTACTTTAAAGACTATGTTAGAACTTAGATATGCTACAAATAAAACTTATTAAACAAAAGGAGGTAAAAAAACAAAGAAGCACCATCACTCAAAAATATATATCCTTTTCCAAAAAATAAAACAAGAAAGCAAATACGAAACTATAACAAAATAACCGCCTCATAATGCACATATGATCTTACATTTAAGTTCGAATTCGATATCTATCCAATGGGTCTTTAAGAGGAACTCGATCATGGTAAACTCTCCAAGCATAGTCTTCAAATGAAAACGAATCAAACTTGCTTTCTTCACTCGTTTCACAATGATCGTCTTGATTTTGGTTAATGTGGCACTCAATGTTAGTGTCACCATGGTCGCTTATCACGACCCTTGGAAGAACAGAGACGGTGCTCTCTAAAGGCAATGTCACGAGGAGAGACATTGTCACAAATGTCGATTCTTCCTTACTTGATATCGGTTTTCCTCTCACTTTGTTCAATTTCCCATTGCTCCATACCTATCAAATAATTACAATCTTTCAATCAACATACTTTATAATAAGAAAGATAAATATCATGCAAATGTAGCGAATAAAAGTCCATATAAGAATGATATTAAAATATTCATATTAGAACCTACGTTACAAATTATTTATACGGAAATCACCTATACATTTTTAAATGATTTTTTTAATAATTTACATATGAATCTTCATTTTTTTACTTCTCATGCTATTTAACTTTCTTGTTTGACTCAGTTCCTAATAAAAATATTAATTAAAAATCGAAAATATTTTTATACAAATACAAACGCAAAAGTTAATAGAAAACCCTACCTGAAAAGACATTTTGCCACCAGGAGACAAAAAAAGTTTGGCCATAAAAAAACAAAAAAAAATGAAG
Organism: Carthamus tinctorius; assembly: GCA_001633085.1. Taxonomy (NCBI): domain Eukaryota; kingdom Viridiplantae; phylum Streptophyta; class Magnoliopsida; order Asterales; family Asteraceae; genus Carthamus; species Carthamus tinctorius. The sequence continues at coordinate 1,162 of LUCG01001243.1, read as the reverse complement.
AAGACACCAATTTGATGGCATACCCTATCAATAATCTCCAACATCATGATACTTTTCGTGTCAAATTAAAGCAAACAATTAGACTTTAGAACACCATTTTTGTATTAACACACAAACTATATTTTGAAGAAAAATCAATATAAATATAATCTAAAGTGTAATATCTTAAAGTAAAAGTAAAAGTAAAAGATGCATACATTTCAAAGTTAAAAACCACTTCTTAATTTAGCTTTTTTTTTCAAATTTTGAAGTTTGACATTAAGTTGGTGAGGTATCTGGGATCCATACGGGCACCCGACTAATCTTCGGCGATCATGGACCGACCCGAAAGCCGACCTATGGTTAAGGTATCACCATATGTTCACCCCATGGATCGAACCCGGATAGACAGAGATGTCATTCATTATCCCTCTCCACACGATGTTACCCTAATAAAATTTTTTAATTGTGATAAATAAGAAATAAGATTTTTTTAACTGTGAGATAAAAAAGAAATCTAATATTGAGAATTTGACCTGAGCAATGTCTCCAAGTGTGACCAAGATAGAGTCCATTTGGGTGGAGATGGATACGGAACCCGAATCCGACAACAAAGAACAGCTTTTTTGGCTCCGAATCTGATAATGCAACCCGACCACATACGGGTAAAACTTACCCGACCCGACCATCGTGTCACTGTCATCGGATATCCACATCAACGAACAAACACTAGCCACGTCATCTCGTGCGGGATTCCGTAACCCCATGGCGCACGATAGCGCTTCCACGACGGCTAAACCGATTTTCTCCATTTCCCGAGTGAACTCGCGCAGCGAACTCAGCGACAACTCCGGCGAATCGGTGGAGCAAGAAGAGTCTAGAAACAAAGATTCTCCGGCACCGGCGTCGTCTTCGTCGTCGAAGCCGCGCGGCCAGGTTTTAGAGAAGAGTTGTTGTTTCTGGTGGCGTGGGAGGTTGAGAAGGGAGACCGAGTCGGACTCGGCCGAGTTAGCGAGTTCGGAAGGTATGGAGTGGTTGGTGAGTTGGAAGAATCCGGACTCGGAAACGGAAGCGAGGTTGGTGGATATGGCGGAGTTAAGGTCGGGAAAGGGGATGTCCGGAGTTGTGGTGGTGGTGGTGAGTGAAGAGCGGCGGCGGAGTAAGGTAGGGGTACTGTTGGAGG
>LUCG01001208.1:0-16752 GCA_001633085.1 Carthamus tinctorius | reverse complement strand
AAAAACACGAAAATGTCCAAAAAGTCACTTAAACAGCGTTTTTAGGGGTCGAAAAGTTCGTTACGCCCCTACGGGGCCTAACCACGGCGTGCTCCCTATCTCAAGCTTCGATTCGACAGGTGGACCGTCCAAAACGGACGCCCGGAGCGAAAGTTATGCCCTTCTGAAGCCGGACCTGTTTGTTCCCCGATCACGGGCCTCTAAAAACTTCAAGGCCCTCTCCTCCACGGCTTCGCCCGCATCACTTTCACTACTAAATCAATCACTTTTTCCGTCGGAAAAGAATATTTCCGGTAGATTTGCTGGTCGGAAAATCGTTCATCGAAAATCACAATGTCCGACAAAATTTCCAACAGATTGACCATTTTAGGCGGATCCCGGCCACCGAAAATCCGATCTTTTCCATTTTTTTATTTCTTTGACTTAATTAATCAAATTACTAATTGAGATTAAGTTTGTGGCAGATAACTCGCGGTAATTTAATTAAGTTTAAAAAAAAAACACTTAACATTAAAACTTGAATTTCCTTGGAAGTCAGCGCCATTTGACCATATTAAATTCCGCTGAAAATCCATCAAAACATTTTGAGCAGAATTTCCGTCAAAATTGGTCATTTGTTTAGAAGTGTTGTAGACTAATTTGGGCTAAGCGAGTAAAAGGTTTTACACTTTACTATCTATAGTAACAGGGACCCTATATATGTAAACTTTGTACACAGAAACAAGTCAATGGAAATTACATTTTAACAAAGATTTTGGAAGGAACCAATTAACTATTTAATTAGTTAAATCAATTGATACCAAATATATATCAGGAAAACGCCATGGATTTAATAACACACGAATTAAGAAAATCATATATGATTCATGTACAAAATCATATCATATATAATTCACGCGACTTTGCTCGCAACTTAAGTCGCTACCAAAGTCGCCCGCGTGACTTTTTTCACAAAATCATTTATGATTTTGTTTGTTCTCATATTCTTTTAAATAGATATTGTTCTTGTTTAAACCCGACTCTCTCTCTCTCTCTCTCTATATATATATATATATATATAATAAAAGAGTAACTGGGTGCCTCGTGTCGCTCTCTTATGAGTTGAAATCTGTATTTTCCCGTCTAAACTTGAACCCAGACGCATTTTTTTACTTTCAGTTCGTTTACGCCTATCTGACACGTGTCATGCATTTTATCTTTTACTGACATCTCTATCTATCTATTTATTTTGAATATCTAAAAATATAAAATACTAGATATTATATATAGCTAAAATCTAATCATATTTTTATTTATTTTTTTTACAAAATGCATAGCACGTTCGTTCTATGTGAGGGCTAAAAAAACAACTCAGAAGGGAAAAAATTTAGAAAAGTATATAGCATCGTACTTTCGATGATCATTTATATTTGTAATATAAGCTTTCTGACATGATTTAATGTTTTTAAATTACCCCGTATATTACACTGGTTCAAACCCAGTTTATATATAAAAAAGGATGCAGGTAACACATGGTAGACCAGGAGAAGAAAGTAACTTGAAGTGGAAAGTGTAGTGAATTACTAGAGTTGGCTTAATGGTAAGTCAAGTAGGAGAAGCACTCACACCTGCCTTGATCTATTTGGATGAGATATATAATCAATTCCATTTCACTGGTAAAAAGAATCATACATATATGTAAGCAAAGGCATCAACATATATAAGTGGGTACCAGTTACTTCCCTTCATCTGTCTATTCAAATGATCTCATAATATATATATATATATATAGATTTTATTAATTTGGAACAACTAACAAATTAAATCATCCCTTTAATTAAATGATTGATTTCATGACAAATTAATTAAATTAACATCAAAAAGAAGGAGGAGCTTCTGATATTAATAATTGTCCCAAGAAAAAAGTAGTAGAGTTTCATTAAATGGAGGAAGAAAATTGTGTACAAATATGAATTATTTGCACAATTAACTAACCACAAGGAAGGTAGTTGAAGAAGAACAAAATACATCAACAAAGAGGTTCCCTTGTGAACCATTGTTCTTAGAATCCTATTCTACCATCAACTCTTGTTGAGAATTTGCACATATGTATATCAATCTTCCTCATCCACTTCATGGAATGGAAGCGGTACCGTCTTTACCGCTCTAAACTTGCCGGCATTATTCAGATGCTCATTCTCCAACCTGCACGCAGGACCATTCGAAAACCGATGATATCATGAATTTTGTTTATGTTTTTACTAATTATCAAGTCAAACGTACGCTCTTCAACTCCTAATTGGTTGTAAGGCGTCGTTTGTTTTTTAAGAGGTTCGAAGTCTCAATTCACGTCTAAAAAATAAGAGGTGGATAGTGCACCTCTTAAAATTTCAGAGGTTTTCAGGTCTTTTCTTAAAAATAAAACAAACGATTTAAATTTTGCAAACCTCTTAATTTTCAGACATCAGAGGTTTTAAGAGATAACTTTTAAAAAACAAACATCCCCTTGGTGTTTTTGTTTACCTGTAAAAATTCCATTGGCCTCTTCTAATGACTTCAAGGGCTGCTAAAAATAGCCCTGTTAATCTGTAATCAATGCTACCAAATTTGTAATGTAGGACAGTTTGTAACCAAGCTAGCCTCAGAACAAGATTCAATCCCTGAAAAAAGAAAAACAGTTGTAACAAGTTAATTGAGTCCACAACTTCATCAATTCTTCTAAAAAAAGTTATGGGTCTTTTAAATCAAGATTTGTAGGCAAATGTTTATATATACCATGGAGAAGAAGTAAATGAACTTGCGACGTAGAATCAACTCGTTTCTTAACCACGGGTTCTTGGAGTTCACCTGTAGCAAGCCCCAATCCTTTACAAAGTCCCAATACAATTGATACACAGTTGCGATGCTCGACATTATGACTACCAAGCATAGCCATCCCACACTCCGTTCTTTTTCGTATGCCACTTTCGCCCCTGCTGCTAACATCGCAGATACGTACTTCCCCAAATTTATCAAATGGCCCGTGTCGCCTTCATCAAGCCACCTCCGAGCACACTACACAACATTTCATAGTTTTTTCTATTACTATGGATCTTTATAACTATTTCCAAAAAAAATTAAAACAGGATATCAACAGAGTCCTGTTAATATAAAGTCATAAATTAGATCATATATAAATTACAAAAGAAAAACAGATTTTAGCCAAACCTGCACAGCTCTCCAGTAATAAGGCAAAAAGGAAACTGCATATGCAAGATCTCGATAATTTTTGGTGCGAACACAATATCCGTAGTCTTCAGTTTTGTAACTCCCGGTTATGTAGTAGCATGCTACGTATTCGAGGTTTCTCAGCATCGGCACCTGTTTCCCAGAAATCAATCTTTCATTAACATTTTTTTCGGGACATGTATAATAAAGATTCAACGATATGATCTGAAGTCGATTGTGGTTTTAACATAATATGGAAAGAAGTGTTCTAATCACCTGGCTACAAAGTTGATCAGCCATGAAGAAATCCAGCATGGCAACCTTGTAAAGAGGTGATAGGATGATGTTTCTTAGTACGCTAAGCAGGCGGTAACGACTTGACTTGTAAAGGATGTTGAGCGGACACACGAGCAATACCGAGAAAACCTGTAAAATTAAATATACAAACCATTAGTTTCAGAATCTATGAGATCATGGAATAAGGTTAGATTAGGGAAATTGATCAGATAAATATATTGTTATTAACCACAAGACTTGTGGCGTACTGGTTAAGACTTGTGTGGGGGATGTGGCTAGTAACCCATCTACCCCGGGTTCGAATCCAGGCGTTAACAAACTTGTGGCCACTGGGGATTTTCTCAGGGCCGCATGTCTAGCAGTCAAATATTGTCTGGATTAGTCTAGGTCACGGTCTAGGATACCCTTACAAAAAAACCAATATATTTTATTAGGTGATTACCAATAACAGAAGGCCAGGGATGGAATCAACTTGAGAATAGGAATATCCTTTGTCCATCAGCGAAAGGTGAACAAACAGGACCCCGACTACAGCCGTCATCGACATGGTACAGATCAAGAACACGTCTCTATACTTGAGTTCTTGCGTTGTTGATAGCTCAAAGATAAAGCTATAATTTATACGCGTCTTTCTCCACATGAATATGTTGCAACCGTACAGGAAAAAGTGCAGAAATAACAGGCTGAACATGCTGCAAAACAAAGAATAAATTGTCATGCCCTGACTATCAACGCTATTTCGTTAGCTTTATTTTTTTTATATCAATCAATGTATAAAATGATCGACGTAAGTACGTACCTAAGAAGAGGGTACACAGTTTCCATGTATATTGAATTAGTTTGTGGTCTATATGTTCCCGTGGTATGAGCCATGATGACGTAACCAGCAAAGAGCGCAATGAAACATCCCGTAAATAGCCCTATATACATAAACCACAAAACTAACATCAAAACATAATTCTGATCTATCTACTTCTAGATGTTCGAATAGTCGAATGAATCTTAACCTCTAACGTCTTGCTGCCTAACTATTGAAATATTATTTTTAACTTACACGAAATAGTATTTTGCCAACTAACCGACAAACAAACGTTTTCGTGCTTCTACAAACACTTGGTGCTGAGAAAGATCACACTTTTAAATGATGTACTAGAAATCCATGCTGTGTTGGTTTTCCACACAAGGTTTAGTGGCAACCAAAAAAGCCAAGTACGGCATTGGGGAAATCAGAAATGCTTCCTTTATCGTCGTAGGGTCAAAGATATATATATATATATATATATATATTTAATCACCTGTTACTGGCTTTATATACATTTACATAAAGTCTAGTTATTGCTCTATTCAAGCCACCTTTAGCTAGAAAAAGTGAATCTATATATCTTTTGACTACCCAACTCCTGTTAAATATTATTCTTTTAGTAAACATAAGATGATAATATATACTAATGAGACATGAGACATCTAAAAAGAAACAAAAAGATCAATCTAGCAAAGAAAACAATATAAATGTAAACTAGATTGTGCTAAGTGTGTTAAACATGATCGTTATATATAGGTGATCACCATCGGTCCAATTGAGTTTTTTGGAACGGCGATATTATAGAAAAGAAGTTAGCGCGAGAAGCTAGGAGTACAATTTACTTAACTTGTGGTAAATATGTGTATAAGGGCGATTCTTTAATCAAATTCGTTATCAATTAATTTCAATCGCGAGTACGAAGGTATATGCTACATAAATGCCCACTGATGGAAAGATGATATGGAAAGGGGTTTATAAGGTTTTCATATATTATCTTGAAATTCTTGATGTTTTAATAATGGCCAATTATTTACTTATAAAGTCTATTTATTCATCATTTTGTTTTAATAGAAACACAAAAGGAAGGAAAAGCAACACACCTATGAAAAAGGTGACAGCATGAGACTCTTTGCGCTGTGTCGGTTTTAAGTATTTCATCGCCTTCCTTCGATTATCTTCTGCGAATTGTTTCACAAAAGTCTCCTCAACTTCATCTGCTAACTTCATAATCTGCCGTACACATAATTATCTTGATGTGATCAGGTGAAAAAAGATGAGAAAGAAAAAAACAAATGAACTTCAATTTTCTACATTATGTATCAGCTTCATGTTAAAAGATAGAACATCAATCAGAAGGCACTTCATTGTGTCTGATTTTAATCATAGATGGGAGATCGATCTAGTACTCGATTCCAATCCTTTCTTGAGGTTTGTTTGGGAGTGCTTATTTGAAGGTGCTTATGACTTATTAGCTTCCTGGGAAAACAATAAGCTGTTTTGAAGTGTTTGGATGAGATGTTAATTTATTGCTTTCTTAGGAAAACAATAAGCAGTTTTTTGAGAAAGCAAAAAATTTTAACTTTTTGGGGAAGCTGATAAGTACTTATCATCAAACGCACTCCCAAACACCCTTTTGGATATTCTTCGGCATATAAATGTGGCTATGTCATGAGGCACTAATTTTATTTATTAAAATTGATTTTTTTTCCCACTTTACCTTGTTCGAACTGTTGAAGTAGGAGCTCTCGACAACTTTAAGATAAATCGGAAGAACTTGTTTATTCGTGACCTGTGAAAAGCAACGACAACATAAGGTGGCCAATCCAATCTTGTTAAAAATAAAAAAGAGCACGAGAAAAATATAAAGATTTTTCAATCAACGTGCGAATCAAAGCCTACACCATGTACTTACTTTGTCGAATTTCTTTAAAATCTTCGCAAAGGCAAGCATGTTCAAATTCCTGCAAATAATCGACTGTTAGTTAATGTTACGAGTTTTTACATCGTTTACAATGAAAGAATATTCTATCTCATATATACGTGACAATAAGGTCAGCTGTTTCGTTGTCATGGACATCTTTTAGGAGTAGAAAAGGGACATTTAAAGGAAGATTTTTTGGACCTGTAACTATCTACATAATGTCACAAGAATAATAAAATCTTGAAGAAAGAATAATGTAGCAAAACCAAGACAATATATACCTGTAAGTTTTGAGATATCCCAATCCTTTATAGAGTTCAATGACCGCCCCTCGAATCATTTTTTCCGCGTGATGAAGCTTTGTTTTATTAATCTGAAGCTTTTTTCCTTGAGCATTGTGTTTTTTGGATGACTGATTGATCAGATCTTCCCAAAGTAAATAAGAGAATGTGCGAGTCGGGTTGGTTAGAGGGATGCGGATTTTCAAGTTTTTTCCATGGCTGTTAACGATACAACCCGAGAGACGTTCCTCTTCCTTGTTTGATCTCCTCATTCTCGCAGCTTCTTCCGAGTCATCATATTGCATACCATTTTGGTCCACCTCTTCTGCTATGTTACCCTCTTCTTGCAAATCTTGATCTGTAAGGCCCCTATTGGATTCTTCATCTGTGCCCAGATTATAAAAAGAAAATTAGTACCAAAATTATCAACTAATTAAAATGAAATGGTATAATATAAAGTGGAATATTTTCTCAATTTTTTTTTGGTTTTTTGAATTTAATATATACCATATATACCACATTGACCATTTTTAAGATTTTAGTGAATTCGTACCGCACGAAATGGTGCCCGATAAAAAGTCCTCATCCTTGGAGTCGTGGTGCGACGAATTAGCTTTATTTTTGCGCTGCTCTTTTAGTGCGGTTTTCAGCTCTATCAGAATATGTAATTGCTTCTCGAGACACTCCCCTCTATCGAGGAACTCCTTCTCTTTCTTTCGGTAGAATTCGTTCACTTTGTTAAGCTGAAGATCCAAAAGGGCGAAGAATTCGCTAGCTGCTTCAGTACCATCAAACTGCTCTAACAACTCTGTTTGGTACAGAACTCCCTTACTAGCTGTTGATGCAAGTTTACTGTGAACCTGATAAACCAAACCATGCACATTAGGAAAAAGCCATAAGTATATTTAAACCAAGTAGCTAGCCAATTAAGGGCTAACGCCGGCCTAACCTCAAGATACATATATAGTTCAAATTAAGTTTAGAGGTAATTAAAAGATAAGACTCAAGAGAGTGTGTGTACATGAATGAGTTCACGTTCGCTACGGTGGTTTCCAAATAAGGAAAGTTTCTGTATAGAGGAGATGAGGGTGTTGGTTAAAGAGGTTTTTTGTTTTGGTTTTGAAGAAGGAGAAGTGGAGTCACAGTGAATTTTCTTGATGTCTTTCTTGAGTTGCCAATAATCAACAAAGGCTTCTTTCCATTCTGGGACTAGCTGACCCTCAAACTGCTTAGAGAATTTCACCATCTTTCGATTCGATCGATCGATCCTAGCTAGCTTCTTTAATTAACACAAATCAAAGAGCTAAACTAGGTGGGAGTTTAAGCACAAGTGATGAGTTGAGGTGAGATGAGAGTGTCTAATTGAAGCCTGTGAACACATTATTTATGGACAAATGAAAATGGTGTGATGAAAAAAAGGGTAAAACTTTGAATGATGTGGCTAGCTATAGTACTGATTCTCAGGTGCAGCACATTCTAAAATATCCTGTGTTCTTTTTTTTTTCTTTTATCCTATGCTGCCTTCCACTTGGAATTAGGGCCTATGTTTATGGTGGATGTTCACCTGAAAATTAGCAACTTTCAAGTATGATGTGCTGATGCTTGGCCAAGATATGCCCTCATGAAAAGTTGGAATTTCATGGAGGAGGCATAAGAGTACATATTATGTAATAATTAACAATCTTAATTTGATGCCCCTATCTTTGATTTGGCTTCACAAATCGGTCTATCCTTCAATAGTCGTTCGTTGAACCTGATTAATCCCATGTAATATCCATGTTACGGAATAAAAACTAATATTTAGATTTTTCTAGACGTTCAAGATTTCTTATTCTGTAACTGTTTTGAATTGTCTAGTCTTAATTTATCTTTACGGGATGTCGTTGGGCGGTTTCTCCAATTGGTTTTTTTTCTCGCTTTTTGTCTATCTTTTCCCCGTTAATTTTTTTATATATGTGTCCATTCATTCAAATATGCAACAACAACAAAAAGTTACTCCAAATTAAGGCGTATCTTATCATATCATATCCGGGAGAATGCAATAACCATATGTGTACATATATAGTTAATATAGAATTTACTATAGCACTTGACGACAAAATTAAAACCAATAGAACATGTACTTAATTTGTTAAATAAGTGTATAAGCATTCAATGAACCAATCACTGGACCAATATTGATATTGTAATTAAGACTATCTTTGGCAAACTAGCTGATAAGTTAACTTATGACTGATAAGGTAGCTGATGACTGATAAGGTAGCTGATGACTGATAAGGTAGCTGATGGGCCAGGAGGCGACACCCCAGTTCATAGGTCGACCTTCGGGCCGGGCATGGGCGACGCTNCATGGTCGAGAGGATTAGTCGGGTGCCCGAATGGATCCCGGATACCTCTTCGACTTCGGTCGGGGCATGTGCGTGTGTTTAACTGCCGTCCAAAAAAAAAGTTGGAATTGAACTCTTTTAGGGCCGGGTGTTTGGGAGTGCTTATTTGAAGTGCTTAGATCACCTTATCTCCTTCCTAGGAAAGTTTTTTTATCAAGTCAAAACATTTTAACATTCTGGAAAATGAGATAAGCATAAACATTTTTCATCATAAAAGCACCCTCTAATATAAAGTTTAATTACCTTGGACACAATTCGATACCGATCTACTTGCGACAAACCAGAAGAGCCAGCGTCGACTTGGGTCACTGATCCATGAGCATGCCCATGGCTTGCATGAGTGTGAGCAGCCACTTGACTGACACGCCGCCCGTTGTTCTCCTCATCTCCATGGCCACCGGCCGGCTTCGGAGGTGATTTTGATTTTGAGTGATAAGCCGCAGACGAAGTCTCGAACAGTAGTGTCAGAATGGTTGCCACCATCGCAACAAAACCCGTAAACGGGAAATCCCCCCATGGATGTTCTTTCAAACATGGAGATGTTAAGCTCTCAAATGCATCAGGGAGGATATGAATAAATCCAGTAGCCAAAATGACACCCGCAGCAAATGCCTTGATTACAAAGAAACCGTCTTTCTCGGGGCTTAGTGCCGGAAAGATTTTACCGATGAAGGGTATACAAACTCCAATGGCACCGAAGATGAGAATGGAAGCAAGTGCTATTAGTTTGTACTTTAGAGCTTCACTCTTTTTGCCCTCGTCTTCTTCTTGTTCACAAGTGCACTCGGCTAAAACTTGGGTGGATATTAGGTTTAAAAGCAAGAGAGAAACAAAAAATAGCTTTTGGAATTCCATTATATGATTATGCTAACTAATGGATGCACTTTTGAAGGAAAAAAAAAACTTTTCGTTTCTTGAGAAAAAGGAAATAAAAATTTGGTTGCTTTTTATAGAGAAATACTGGATGACCATCTCGACTAATTTAATACTTGCTAACATTGCTTTTGTTTAATAAATACTAATTATATTTCCTTATAAAATAAAGACACTAACAAATAACATTTATGTTTTAATATCTTAAATTTGCAAAAACTATAGATGAATTTGGGATAACAAACTTTTATCTCCACTTGAATTCCTTTTAACAACTTCATCATCAATTTGAGCCATAAGACCATCCTTAACGGATAGCCCGAAGCTCTCGGCTTGAGCATCAGTTTCATCGGGTCTCGGCTACACCGCTGCGGGGGTATCGGGTTCAAGGCAATCGGCACCCACAAGGTAGACGCCCCCCACCCCACCCTACCCTATCCCCCCTCACCTCCTTTCTCTCTCTTGTTTCTCTCTATCTCTCTCTTGTCTCTCTCCCTTGTTTTCTTTTAAATTAGATGGTTTTGGGTAAACCATTATGGATGAATTAGGTTAGATTGCATAAGATAGTGGAAAGCTGCTGTGACGCTGATGTGTCCATAGAATTCATTGGGTTTATTAGGTTCCATTAAGGATGATGTAACCACACAATTTTCAAACCAAGTACAAAAATGTCAACCATATATAACTTTGGCACAAGCAATTCTTCCCAATGCTTTGGAGATCTTTAATTTATAAACCATATAAGGACTAGTAAAATTTTCAAACTTTGGCATCATTTAACAATAATTAATAAATATTGAGATAAACTTTTTATAAAATCAATAATGGTCTAGTGATTGGTTCTTTATTTTACAAATGAAAGTTCGTGTGTTCGAATATTATTATTACAAATTATTTAGAAGTAAATATGATATTGAAAACTAAAAACTAAGAAAATGATTCTTAACAACGCAAGACCTCTTCTATAAAAAACAAGGAACCGATCAAATCTACCAAGGAAAACTTGTGTCCTTATTATAGTTTCAAAATATATATAATGGCACATAACAATTTGCTACGGTGACACTTTTTACAACCCTATCACATACGGATTACCGATGGCACGTGCCACCATTGGCACATAACTTGGTCTGCCAATGTTATCACCTTCGAATACCGGGGGCATATCGCCAATGGATTAGTATGGATTGTAAAAGGTCTGATAAATTTAAAATTAAAAAAAAAAATTAATTATTCATCAGTTATCCAAAAGGTACTTACCTCTCGTATTCTTCACTATTTAATTTTGTTTGTTGATAAATCCTTCGAATATTATTTAATTCCTTCACAAATCACTGAGTACAGATATTTTCCCCAAAGCTCGTTTCTCTCAACGACCGGGCGAATATCAATGATCACTACAACAAAATTGAGTTTATAGGATGTCTAGAATAAAAAGTGTACTAATAGAATGCTTTATAGTATACTATTTTATAAGATCAAACAGAAAAGTGTTTCATCTAAAAGTGTTACAAAAGGTTTTTAGAACGCTTTTGGGCGTCGCAAAAATGTTCTTTTAGAACCACTTTTAAAAAAACGACCTATTAACTATTTTATAGGATATTATTTGAAAAAAAATGTCCTAAAAACACAAGTGTCTTATAAAAAAGATGGGTTTACCATCTACTTATTGTAACACTTTTAGATATGATGTTTTTGTATTTGATCCTATAAACTAGTATCCTATAAAACAACTTTTAAGACGTTTTTTTATTTAAGACGTCCTATAAACTCAATTTTATTGTAGTATAGATAGATAGCAATTGTCAATGATTTTTGTAAGTACACTTTGTTGTCCGCTAGTTATGGTTCAATTTTATGATAAACTACAATTAATTTCTACCTTATGTTTTCTACCAAAATCTACAAATCGTGAATAAAACTCAAATTTTGATTTACCATCTACTTTTTCAATGAAATTAGTCCATGCTAAATTTTTTTATAAAATGTATCCAAACATCAAAAAGACTTGTTAAGAATAATCCAATAATCCATGACCTATGGAATTGACCTTAGTATTTAGGAGTACAGATTTGTTAATTAAAACCGGGATTGATAAAATTTTCAGGTTAATAAAAAAACTAGTCATTTTGAAAACAGGAAACCAACACAGAATGCCTCCACCATTACAGTATTGGCAATCGATTGTGGGCCAGTTAGAATTGTCGGAATCAATCTTTTGCACAATATAATAAAATCAGTTATCTCAAACCCCCACATCATATTCCTATCTATTAATCACAAAAATGCACATTATCAATAATACAAAGACAATCCATTCATTTACATAACTCACTACTTAAAAAAGGTTATTACCAACAATCGAAACAGTGGGAAAACAATCGAAAATAGGCTTTATCGATGGTTTTCCGACGAAACAAGCGTCGTTAAAAATCTGGTCGGTAAAGCTACCGACGGTTTTTCCAACGATTTTTACCGACTGCTTCATTTACCGACGAATTTCCGAATAGGGTTCGTTTGGGGTTCTCTAGTTTAGACTCCCCTAAGGGAGGTTAGAACACAATGTTTCGAGAAGTTTGGGAGGAATTGGACTAGCGTAGCTATGTCAATTCGGACAAGGGGTCGGGTTAAACTTTAGAACCCATTTTTGGGTTGAGTTTTGATATGTGTATGCATGTGTATGTGTTATAGGTGTTTAATACCTACTTGTGGTGATCCAAGCTCGTGAAATTGTGACGTTGTGACAGGTGAGTACATTAACCCTCTTTATGTGGCTATATTGCTAATTGCGTGAATGTGTTCTGTGGTTGAAATGAGACTGACATGCATGTTATGGTCGTGCCCATTGTAGTTGTGGTGGCCACCGTAGGTAATGGTGGTGTGATAGCCTGGTACCAGAGTCTATAGTCCTTGATGGTAGAGGGCTGTAAGGACAATTGTGTGTTGCATGTTCTGTTCTTATTTAATGTATTTGATTATGTGATATATGGTTTACTAAAGTGTGGTTTGTGCTTACTAAGCATAAAGCTTACCCCTTCATGGTTCTATCTTTTTAGTGGCAGGTACTTCCGGTGTTGATAAGGGGAAAAACCATGCTTGAAGCTCCGATGTGGCCAAGACTCGGCTCTACTTTTAAAATCAATGAACTTTCGAAAACATGTTGAACATTCTTGGTTATCTTGGGAAAGACTTTGTAATGTCAGTTGGTTGGGCCTCATTTGAGGATTGGTTTATGTCTTGTGAAATTATTTAATGATTTTTATATTTTAAAGTTTAAACCTGTATGGACCTTTTTTCGTTTTTAAGGTTACTTTCATAAATGTTAGGTTGGTTTTCAGTTAAATGCATGAAAATTTGAACGGGTCGTTACAGTTGGTATCAAAGCCTTGGTTTAAGGGATTCGGGCATTCACGAGTGGTGAGTGCTTGAACTTAAACCCAAGTGTTCGTGTTTTTAAAATAAGTAACCTTAAATTTTGTTTTTTTAAAAGAAAAGAGGTTATGAGCCGAGCCATGGGTTGAAGCATCAAGGCAAGATGAGCCCATTATACTATATCACATAGTAGTGACATGTGTTGTTATGGTTATGAAAGTGAATTCTCACGTGATGTACGATGATTATTGTTAGCATGACAACAAATTATATGTGAAATGATAAATGTGAAAGTAGTTTATCAAGATGTGTTGATATATATAATTCTTGACATGGTGATATGATACATGTGTGTGAATAATTGTGAATGCCATGTTATATGATATGATACATGTGTGTGAATAATTGTGAATGCCATGTTATATACGCAAGATTGGTGATTAAATATATAGGATTATTACCATGAATGTGTTGGTGTAGTGTAGACCCTATGTGTTGAGAAAAGTAGGGTGCTATGTTAGTCTTGTGTAATTTTACTGTGTGTTAACCGGAATTGGGAACTACGACCTTTAGTGACGACGTAGAGCCTAGACATGCAGGGTGTGATTATAATGATATAAGGGCTCATATCATTACAATCACATTGTACATGTTGAGACTTAGCAGAGTTATAAAAGGGATCTACGAACCAACTAAGGTTGGATTAGGGTAGGAGCATGCTAAGATAACTTGTATGAGCCATAAATTTTATGTGGTGTAATGGCTAGTGTAAGGGGCATGCTGGAGAGTAAGTAATGAGATGTCTTGTATTTAATAGTTGTTGGTTATTTGGATCAGTATGGTTACTGCTAGGAGGGGCAGCAACAGTCGATTGACTGGAGATGAGGAGTCGGAGATTCTCGATCTGAGGGGAATCATTGCAGCTAAGGTGGGAGAGGTACTTCACGAACTACTCCCCGGTCTGTTTGAACAGATGAAACGGGAGCTGACCCAAGTGGTCACACAGCAGGTGGAGACCGCGATGGCGGGAAGGAGGAACGAAGCGGGGAGCTCCCAGTCCGGTCAAGGCAGAACTGTGAGCTATAAAGATTTCTCGGCGTGTCAACCGCCGCAATTCGAGGGAGAGAAGTATCCGGTTATCAGTAGGCGTGGATCTCTAAGGTGGAGGGTGCGTTCCGCACCAGTTTCTCTCCGGCTGATGTGAAGGTCAGGTTCGCTGCGAACCTGTTAAGGAAGTCGGCAAAGGACTGGTGGAACCTGATCACCAGGTCGAGAACGGAGGAGCGGATTAACGGGATGACATGGGAACATTTACTGAACTTTTCCGAGCCGAGTACGTGTCGTAAATCGAGGTGGAGCGGCTTACTAGTGAGTTTCTGTCGATGACTCAGACGACAGAGTCAGTGAATGAGATCACCGACAAGTTCTTGGAACGGTCTCTCTTCTGTCGAGACTACGTTGCCATTGAGAGAATGAAGATGTTCTGGTACGCGGAGGTCCTAAAGCCAGAGATCCGTGAATTCGTGGTAATGGGTACGTGTAGCACATTCCAGCAGATGCACGAGCAAGCTCGGGCAAGAGAGCTAGAGCTAGAGCTGCAGGGCAAGTGGAAGAAGGCAGAGCAGCCTCAGACTCAGACGAACAAAAAGTTCAAGGCGGTGGGGCAAAGGTCAGATGGCAAAAAGGAGTACCCTCGGTGCTCCAAGTGTGGCTGAAATCACCCGGGTGAGTGTAGGACGGTTTCTAGCACGTGTTATAAGTGCGGAAAGCTGGGCCATATGAGCCGTGATTGCAAAGCTCCTGCCAAGCTTTGCTTTAGATGTTTCCAGTCGGGCCACTTTGCTCACGAGTTCCCGACTACGGCGGGGACTACACAGTTCGGCCAAGAAGACGGAGATTCCCAAGGATCGAGCTCGGGTTTTTAATTGATGGCTGAAGAAGCGAAAGTGGAGCCAGATGCGGTGACAGGTATATTTCCTGTTAATTCAAAACCCGCATTAGTTCTGTTTGATACTGGTGCTAGTAAGTCGTTTGTGTCTCTTACATTCTATAAAAGTTTTTCTATTATAAAGGGCAAACTTGATGAACCCTTAGAGGTATATATAGCAGATGAGAGGAGTGTTGTGGTTAGTGATGTATTTAGGGGAAATGTAATAGAAAGGGAAGGGGTGAAGTTTCGCATTGACCTCATCCTTATTCCAATAAAAGAAATTAATGTAGTGATTGGTATGAACTGGCTAGGACGTCATCGGGCTCATTTTGATTGTGAGAGCCAGAAAGTGGAAGTCCGAACTCCAAGTGGGGGAGTTCTATCCATCACCGGGAGCGGAATGAAGAGAGTACCTAAGATCTGTTCGTTAGCAAAGGCAAGGAGGTACAGGCATCAAGGAGGAGTCAGCTACTTAGCTTTTGTGACCGATAGTCGGGTGGAGGAAAAGAAGAAGACGGTGGCCGACGTCCATGTGGTTAGTGAGATTTCGGAGCGGCAAGTGGGGTTCGGGAATGACTTGATTCCAGGAGCAGCACCGGTAGCAAAAGCTTCGTATCGGTTGGCACCTTCGGAGATGCGAGAGTTGTCGAGTCAGCTAGAGGAATTGCTGGGAAAGGGGTTCATTCACCCGAGTAGTTCACCTTGGGGAGCCCCTATCCTTTTCGTGAAAAAGAAGGATGGTTCAATGCGAATGTGCATCGATTACCGTGAGCTAAACAAACTCACTGTAAAGAATCGATACCTGTTACTAAGGATCGATGATCTCTTCGATCAACTTCAGGGAGCCGCATGGTTCTCAAAGATTGATCTTCGTTCTGGGTACCATCAAGTGAAGGTGAGAGAGGAGGATATGCATAAGACCGCGTTCAGAACAAGGTACGGACGTTACTAGTTCGTGGTGATGCCGTCTGGGTTGACGAACGCGCCTGCGGTGTTTATGGACCTCATGAATCAGGTCTGTAGGTCTTTTATGGATAAATCGGTAATCATGTTTATAGACGATATACTAGTTTACTCCAAAACAAAGAAGGATCACGTGAGGTTTAACGGAAGTTTTGGAGACTTTGCGTAAGGAGCAGTTATACGCAAAGTTCTCTAAATGCGACTTTTGGTTACAGGAGGTCCAATTCCTAGGACATCTTGTCAACCGAGAGGGCATTAAGGTGGATCTAGCGAAGATAGTGGCGGTGATGAAGTGGGAAGTTCCGAAGACTCCCACCGAGATTCGGAGTTTTCTTGGGTTAGCCGGATACTACCGACGGTTTATTCAAGACTTCTCCAAAATAGCGGTCCCTTTAACTAGGCTCACGAGAAAGAACGTGAAGTTTGATTGGGGTGAAGAACAGCAAGCGGCTTTTGAGTTGTTAAGGGGAAAATTGTGTGAGGCGCCTGTGTTGACTTTACCGGAGGGGATCGAAGACATGACAGTCTACTGTGATGCCTCTCATAACGGGTTAGGCTGTGTGTTGATGCAGCGTGGGAAGGTGATAGCTTACGTGTCCCATCAATTAAAGACGCATGAGGCGAATTTTCCGACTCACGATTTGGAGCTCGCGATGGTGGTGTTCGCGCTGAAGATCTGGAGGCATTATCTCTATGGTGTTAAGTGTACCATCTACACCGACCATAAGAGCCTTCGGTAC
>LUCG01001203.1:219-11186 GCA_001633085.1 Carthamus tinctorius | reverse complement strand
GTTTGAGGATTTTTGGTTAAACTGATTGTCGTACTATTTAAATTTCCGAGTTTTAAATTTCAAAGTTTAAATTTTTAATCGTTTCCACTGTAAAGGTTACTTTTAAAGTNATTGTGGTTTGTGCTCACTAAGCGTAAGCTTACCCGTCTGTGGTTTATCTCCTTAGTTGCAGGTTCTTCGGGGAAGAACAAGGGTAAAAGACTCGCTTGATGCTCCGACGTGACCATGGCTCAGATCAACATTTGAGAGATCCATATTTTTTTTAAAAATTTCATAAGATGTGTTGGTTGAGGATAATTTTATACCTTCGTTAATGGACCTCGTTTTGAGGATGTTTGATTAAACTGAGTGTTACTTTACAATTTCTGAGATATATATTTTAAATTTAAACCTTTTCCATAACTTCCGTTGCCCAGGTTACTGTTAACTGACTTTGTTAAATAATTTTGTTAAATTTTGGTAATTTGGTTTTGAGTTGTTACATTAACCCTCCAAACAAACTTACCTTTCTTGGAATGATTTATACCTAAACCATCAATCTGATGATCATAGAAAAGATTATAAGTACGAATATGATCATTTGAAATGAAACATGTTGTTGAAGAAACATCTACATGAATAGAATCTGGAGCTGTCTTGAAAGAACAAACAGAGCCAACATAATCAATATAAGGTGATTGTAATATAACATTAGGACTCTTTTGTTGATTCAAATTAACTTTGAAAACTATATCTTCAAGATCCTTCACATTTGCAGACAAAATATTTCTTTTTTCAACTGTTTCATCAAGCTTCTTCTTTAAATCATAATTCATATTCTGCTCTTTCATGATATCAGAAGACAATTCAGATAATCTTCTTGTCAGTTTCTTCACTTCTGTCTCAAAAATTCTTCTCTCATATTCAAAATCACTTTTCTCAAGGTTTTTCTTTTTAGATTCAGCAATCAATTGCTCAAAACCTTTTATCTCACTCTTTAAAAGTTGTTCTTTTTCTTTTAAAAGCACTTCTCTCATCTGAAAGTTGCAATTCTAAATCAGCAATCTTCTTTCTAAACTGAGCACTCTTTTCCTCAAAAGATTTCCTTTCCTTTTGAAAGACTTTACTCTCTTCCTCAAAATCATGCTCAACATATCTATCCTTCTCAATGCGAACATTCTTTTTCTTCAAAACTTTATTTTTGCTTTCAAAACAGTTGACAAAACAGTTAGATTCAGAAAACTCTTTGAAAATCTCATTGTCTTTCTACTTTTTCAAAACAGATATCTTCAAAGGAAGTTCTTCAATCTATGCATCAAAAGCTTTCCATGCTTTCTCAAAGTTACTTCTCTCAATGATCACAATTTGCTCAAAATCAGTTACTTGCTTTGNTTTTCAAAAACCTTCTTATCTTCATCAAGTTCAAGAACTTTCTTTTGCAAACATTCATTTTCTTTTCTCAAAGAAGTTACAAGTTTTAAATTTTGAGCATTTCCAAAAGAATGTTTTAACAATTGATCATTCTCATTTTGCAAATCAATTTTCAAATTTGTAATCATACTTCTTTCATTAGAAAGTGAACCTTCAAGATCAGTAACTTTAATAAGAAGTTCAGCTTTTTCTGCATGTGAAACTGATAAACTTTTCTGAAGCTCAGTTATCCGATTTGACAACTCTGAATGCTTTGATTCTTGCCCTTTTTCAAATTGTTTTATCTTTTCAAGATCCACAATCTTCTTTCCAAAAATGATTTTTCAACATTTAACTGTTGATTTTCTTTCTTTAGTTCAAAAGCTCGCTGACTGAATCTCATACAATCATCCCACAATCTCTGATATTCTGGATGATCTGTCATCTTGACTGTCTTAAAAAACAGAACTTGAAAATTCACAGAAAACTGCGCTGAACACCGAACCTGAACTTCTAAAAATCTGTGAATCTGAGAATTTGTCAATCTGAAATAGATCTGAGATAACTGTTATCTGAACACTTCTTTTGATCAAGGTAGCTCTTTTTAAAATCAAAATTAAACCCAAAAAGTCAAAATGTCAATCGAAAAGTGACCGATAAATAGAGCAATCCCGAGAATTTTTTTTTTGAAAATTTGAATGTTGTTTTTGAACATAAAACTGAAAGTTTAGCCCAAAAAATCAACCTCCCGAAAATCACCAAAATGTCGGGAAAAACGTCAAATTTCGGGAAAAAACGACCTTCTTAAAAATGACTTATATTTTCGATCTTAAAATCAGATAAGCAACCTAAAAAAGTTTATGTGAAAAAGTGCCCAAAAAACGCTTCCCGACTTTTTTTTACGGGTTCACTCGGACTAGTATCTATTCCGTGTCGGACTTTTGGATAATCCGAGCCGGATAACTTGAAAAAGAAAAAGTTCGTGTCAGATAGTCCGAGTCGGACTTTTATAAATCCGAGTCGGATTTTTTTATAGTCCGAGTCGGACTTTCAGTGTAGTGAAACAAAGTCCGAGTCAGACTTTTAGCATCCAAAAATCCGATCGAGTCTCTCTAAACTCAAAATCTGAGTCGGATAACTGAATAGTCCGAGTCGAATAAGGGAAAGTCCGAGTCGGAAAATACTGAAAAATCAAAACTCCGAGTCCAAGCCCAGAAATCCGAGTTGGAGTTTTTGTATATAATCCGAGTCGGACTTTTATATATAGTCCGAGTCGGACTTTTTCAGCAAGTCAGATTTTCGAGAAAACACGCACATAACCCAAATTTCAAGTCGGGAGAGGACTGAGATCACCAAATTTGAGCCAAAAACCTTCAAAAATGACCAAAATTAAGCCTAATCGTAACTCTAAACACACTCAAATCCCTCAGACTCCATCCATATCAAACAATTAGACATAAACGATCAAACATGCAACATATAGACTAAGAGTCGGACTTTCAGAAACAAACTCAATCAAACTTCAAAATTACATCTCAGATCTATGAATTATGACTCAAAATCAATGTAAAACACTCTAAAAGCAAAATCCTAAAAACATGATCAACCAAATTCAGAATCAAATCATGACTAGATGAGAAAAATCAAATACCTCAGATTGCGAAACTTTGATACGAAGAACAGATCGGTAATCTTACCAAATTTTAGTGAATTTCCCGCTCTGATACCACTTGTTGTTCTAGAATCAAGTCCTAATCATAGTGGAAGCATATAGAGAATGAATGAAAAGCCAAATCTTATTGAATCTCGATGAATCTAATTACACGTAGTAATCGCACCAAGAACACACACAGTTAACACTCTGACTCTCTCACACAGTTAACACTTCTAAATGACATCACTTTGGGCTTTTATACCCAAACATCTAAAGCCCTCACAATTTACAAGAATTACACAAACTACCCTAACAATACAAAACTATTACAAACTATATTTAAAGCAACTAAACATTAAAGCAAACTTTTACCACTTTGACTTTGCCGTTGACTTTGCTTTTAGCACCAACTTGTGATCTCGGATACAACTTGATTTTGCACCCAACAGGGGAAATCACTAAGGGGTTAGTCACTGACGTAGCTATTGAAATAGAAGAAGGAGGTTTGGAAAAGTTTAAGTTAGAAGTCATACTTGAGCTTGTAGTCAGAGTGTCTTGCAGGGAGTTGGCGATGACCTCGCGAAGTGAAGGAGCACCTTCAAATTCACGAGGAGCCAAGCTGGACTCCCTGATGGAAGAGTACTTCAGGTCGCCGGTGGGATACCTTGCTCCCAGGGAGTGGGATAGAAGCGCTGAGAGAAAGCACGGGTAGAGGACTCCTTCTTCCCTGACCTTGGACTTAGAGGACCTGGCTGATCTGGTCTGCACCTTCAGCTTGCTTAGAAGGTTTTCATAGATTATCTTAGCATAATCTGTCTTCCTGTTTTTAATCAGGGAATAAAAGATCTGCACTGAAGCCATGGAGCCCTAATCGTGTGTCCCCACTTTCCCAGATTGCCCTTGAATGATGTGGGCAAATACATAGTTCATCTCCACCGACATGCGGTTTCGATGAACATCGCCCAGGGACTTGATGATTTCATCATTGTCGTTTTTCTTCCACTGGTAGTGAATGTCTTCTAGGAAGTTAATGAGGACTTTGTGTTGATGGTAGGGGATCGTAAGAGGAAGCGCCAGCTGGAACATCAGGGAACTTGAGTACGGCCCTGAAGTCTGAGAGCTTGAACTTGAATGCAGTGAGTATCTTGGGGTTCTCAGGGGATGGGATGAAGCCGTGTACGTAATCGTATTGTCGTCCTGATTCCAGTGTCTCAGTGACAACGTTTGCAGTAGCCCAGAAGGTGTAGAGGAGTTCCTTGACTGGGCGAATGTTTAGAGAGAGAGCGTATCCTGCAGGTCCTTCACGCAAAAAGTTGTGTGCTTCTCCAATGGTGATTTCATGGTCACCCTTTAAGTTGAACAGTGGAAGGATGTTGTTTGGCTTCCAAGCCGCAGTCTCGATCACGTAGGTAGGGATGATTGGAGATGATGAGGATGCCATTTCTGCAAAACAAAAAGGTGAGTAACAATATAGGATGATAATCAGAGTCCTATCATTGTTTTAAACCTTCACTTTTGGATATGAAAGAAATCTAAAAATGGTGTTGTCCATTTACTTGAGAATAGATTGGAAAACCATAAATGATGAAGAATCAGTTTAAGGTTTTTGAAAAAGGAGAAAATGTATGATGAGAAAATATCACTACATTTTCTTTGAGCAATAAACCTAGCAGATTAGGTTTCTTGTTCATGAAGATTTTGAGAAAACCTAGTTAGGGTTTTTAGAAAGATGAAACCAAATGAAGTGGTTTCATGTTTTTAGAAGAAATGAATGCAACCTGAGTTTGTTTTTGATCAAGAATCAAACTCAGAATAAGAATATATGAGTGAAGATTGAGGTTCTTACCAGAGATGTTGAAGATAAGAAGATCTTCAAAGAGAGTCTTTGAATGTTTAAAGAAAATAATAACACCGAATGCTTGAGAATTCTTTTGCTTTGAGTGCAATGAGAGCGTAAAGAGTGTAAAAGAAGTAGCGTGATGAATATATAGTGCCGGAGGGATGGGAGAGAAGATGAATTCGAAAAGGTGGTGTGAGTTGGCACACATGTCCAATCGTGATGATGAAAATGCTACCACCAGTCGCACCCACGCGCCTATTTCCATCAAACGTGGTCATGAATAGTAACCGCTTCAGACAATGTCAGACGGCCATTTAATGAAAATAACATCATTTGAAAAGAAGCCATTTTGTCTTATGTTAAAAATAATTAACANATGAAAAGTCCTCTTATCACATTGAATGTGATAAGGTTTGAGGGATCAGAGGGGCCTACCTGTCAAAGAATCACATATTTAATGATGGATCAGTGAGTCTTGATAAGAGTCATTGATTGAAGTCATTTTGAAGTCACTGATTGTGTTGACTCCCTGATGATATTAATTATCAGGGTTCAACATACCAAGCTAGCTGATGAGAATATCGAAATGATTCTTTATCAAGAGGCTTAGTGAAAATATTAGCGAGCTGATAATCAGTGGGAATAAAATGAAGTTCAACATCACCATTCATTACATGATCTCTGATGAAGTGATATCTGATTTCAATATGCTTTGTCTTGGAATGCAATACTGGATTGTTGGCAATGGCAATCGCTGAAGTGTTATCACAGAAGATAGGAATTTTGGATAGCTTTTGATCATAGTCGAGTAGCTGATTTCTCATCCATAAGACTTGAGCACAACAGCTTTCAGCAGCGACATACTCAGCTTCAACGGTTGAGGTGGACACTGAGTTTTGCTTCTTGCTTGTCCAACTTACCAACTTACCACCTAGTAGCTGACAGCCACCAGTGGTGCTTTTACGATCTAGCTTGCATCCTGCAAAATCACTATCTGAATAGGCAGTGAGATCAAAACCAGTCTTTGGGGTACTAGAGACCTAGGTTGGGAGTACCCTTCAGGTATCTGAAGATTTGCTTTATAGCGGTTAGATGGGACTCCTTAGGATCAGATTGATATCTAGCACATAAGCAAGTAGAGTACATGATATCAGGTCGGCTAGCTGTAAGATACAGCAGGGAGCCGATCATTCCTCTATAAATTGTTATATCAATGGATTTACCATTGGTATCTTTATCTAGCTTAAGAGGAGGTGCCATTGGTGTTTTCATCGGTGTATATGAGACAAGATCAAACTTTTTAAGCATGTCAGATACATATTTACCCTAATTGATGAAAGTACGCTTTTCAGATTGCTTAATCTGAAGACCTAGAACGAAAGTTAGTTTACCCATCATAGACACTTTATATTCATATTTCATGAGTAATTCAAACTTTTTACACATTTTAGGCTTTGTGGATCCAAATATGATGTCATCAACATAGATTTGGACAAGAATGATATGTCCTTTATGTTTCCTAAGAAACAAGGTACTATCAATCTTACCACGCTCGAAACCTTTAGATAAGAGAAAGGTTGACAGGGTATCATACCAGGCACGAGGACCCTGCTTTAACCCATAGAGAACCTTATTTAACTTGTAAACGTGATCAGGGAATTTAGGATTAGAAAAACCTGGAGGTTGAGCGACATAGACTTCTTTAGATAGCTTTCCATTCAGAAAAGCACTTTTGACATCCATTTGAAACACTTGAAAGTTCTTGTGAGCAGCAAAAGCTAGAAAGAGTCGAATTGTTTCAAGGCTAGCTACAGGGGTAAATGTTTCATCATAGTCTATGCCTTCTTCCTGACGATATCCCTGAGCAACAAGCCAAGCTTTGTTGCAAATTACGTTGCCATGTTCATCAAACTTGTTTCGAAAGATCTACTTGGTTCCAATAACATTTCGCTTGCGAGGTCTGGAAGTAAGTTCCCAAACATTATTTCTGATGAACTCGGCGAGTTCTTCTTGCATTGCAGTGCCCCAATTTGGATCAAGAAGTGCTTCTTCTATTTTCTTAGGTTCAATATTAGAAATGAACCCAACAAATAGGCATATGTTACCAGATTGATGTCTAGTTTTAACACCAAAGTTAGGATTACCAAGAATCTGATCAATGAGATGACTTTTCGTCCACCGAAAAGCAGGGAGCTGAGGATCAGTTTGGAGAGGCTCAATCATAGATGACGAAGCTTCATTATTTGGTAGATCAGTGATAAGTTCTTGTTGAGGAGCAGATTCAGACTGTTGAGGATGAGAGTCTTCACTGCTTGTGGGAACATTTGAATCACAAGGTGCAGCTTGAGTAATAGGGGTCGCACTGATCACTGGAAGGATTGGCTTAGATGGAGATGTTGTGGCATCTACTAAGCCATCAGGTACTTCTGATGAGGTTGATGTTGTTGGTTCAGCAATAGGAGAATCAGGGACTTCAAAGTAAGAGTCAACCCACTGATTGATTTCCTCATTATTGTGATTATGAGAGAATGAAGGACCAGTTTCATTAAATCTAACATGGATGGTTTCTTCAATGGATTGTCTTCTTTTATTGAACACACGATATGCTCTAGAGATAGAAGAATATCCAAGGAAGACTCCATCATCTGATTTGGAATCAAATTTTCCAAGATTATCTTTGTTGTTCCAGATGTAGCAATTACAACCAAAGATATGAAGATGCTCGATAGAAGGCTTTCGGTCTCTGAAGAGTTCATAAGTAGTCTTTTTGAATCGCTTGACGATTAGTGATCTGTTTTGAGTGTAGCACGATGTATTTACAGCTTCAGCCCAAAATTGTGTAGCCAGATTGGCTTCATTAAGCATAGATCTAGCAACTTCGATCAGGGTTCTATTTCTTCGTTCAGAGACTCCATTTTGCTGAGTAGTCCTAACGGTAGAGAAGCTTTGTGAGATCCCTTTGTCTTCGAAGAAGGTTTCTAGGGTACTATTTTTGAATTCAGTACCATGGTTACTTCTGATGGATCAAACAATAAGGTTGTTGAGCTTTTCCATCTTTTTGATAAAAAGGATGATTTCTTCAGGAGCATCACTCTTGGATCTCAGAAAGAAGACCCAGGTGAACCTGGAGTACTCATCAACAATGACAAGTGTATACTTCTTTCCAGCAGGGGATTGGACATTGACAGGTCCAAACAGATCTATGTGAATGAGTTGAAGAGGAGAGCTTATAGAGGAGACTTGTTTTGACTTGAAACTAGCCCTGGTCTGTTTTCCTTTTTCACATACTAATAAAGAGAGACCTTCGTAAAGCGATGATCAGGGAGACCAGTGACTAGCTTACTGATGGAGAGTTGATTCAACATCTTGAAGTTGAGATGAGATAGTCGTTTATGCCAGAGGCAATTCATATCAGGTGAGGCTCGAGAAACAAAGTACACATTCTCTTTTGAAGTATTCATATCTATTATGTAGACATCAAATCGTCTGTTTCCTTTGTCACACAGCTGACTGATGCTAAGAAGATTGTGCATCAGTTCTTCAACATAAGCAACACGTTTGAAGGTTGTATTGCCATTTGTCAAAGTGCCATAGCCACGAGTTTGGCCTTTATCATTTCTACCAAAAGTCACTGATGGACCTTTTTCTTCATGATAGTCAGTGAGGACAGATCTGAAACCAGTCATATGTCGAGAGCATCCACTGTCCAGATACCAGATGCCCTTATCCTGTACGAAACAAGAGTTAAGTTTTCTTTGGTACCCACTTGACTATGGGTCCGGCAGAGTTAGTAGGTTTGATGGAATCAGTAACAGCCTTATCTAAAGAATCAGATGGTTCGGCTGAAGTCTTGACTGAAGGATCAATCTTGACAACCTTCTTTCCTTTGATTGGTTTAGCAGTCTTAGGAATTTTCTTTACCTTAGCTGAATTTTCAGCTTTAGGTAGCATCAGGACACTTACTTGCAATATGGTCATTAAATCCACAGAGATAACATTTTTGTTAGCTCCCATAGATCTTTCATGTAAAAGTATGAAAAATGATACATCAGAAGTCTGACAGAAGAACAACTTCACAGAAGATCACAGAGGTCGCAAATAGTGGAAGGATGTTTTGTGCAAGTGAAGGAGCATAAAGCCTCTGGAGGAGTCGACAGAGGGTCTGTGGATTTAGACCTCTAGTGAAGTGTGGACAGAGCCTCTGAGATAGTTGACAGAGCCTCTGAGCCTAATGACAGAGGGTCTGTGAGATTATCTTCTATGAAGAGTCTGTTATTTGTTTGAGATTCAAAGACCGTTAGCCGCTCGTGCTTCTCACGTGATCTACTCCTAACCGACTTACTTTCAATGTACCAGATGAAGACACGTGTCAAGATCTTGTAGCTTAGGTCGTTAGAAGTATGTATAAATAGCGGGTAGGTCTTTGTAATCTGTGTGCTTTTTCACGTAATTCAATTGAGAAAATCCTTTGAAGCTTTCACACAATACTGCGTGTTCTTGGTGTTATTTTCTATTTCAGCAATCACTTTATCTTTGATCTTATTGTTTGATTATTGTTTTAGATTTACTCTTACATAGTTGCATTATTCTATTTCCGCTGCACTTCACTGTTATTGCAACTTTTGTTCAAATTGGTTGATCAATCTCATTGACAATTTTGAGATCCACAATTTTCGATAAAGAAAGCGTCTTGTGACGTCCTTGAAGTTTTTCAACTTTAAGTGTGCAAGACCAAGGCCTAAAATTCCCTTTTTCATCAGAACAAGGAGGAATAGGATTCATTTCTTGAGTTTTAGAAATTAGATCAATTTTTAGTCTTGGTGCAGGATTTTGAATATTCTTTTTAGCACCATTAACTGTTGATCCACATCCCAAAACTTTTGAGTTCTCATGTTTAGGAGTTTTAGTCTTTGAAGGAGGTTCAGCTTTGGCTTTAGCTTTAGCTAAAGTACTTTTGCTCTTAGGAGCTCTTTTAGTGTGTGTGTATGTGTTAGAAGATGAACACTGAGGATCAGAGGGATCAGGGATGTTAGAGACAAAAATTCCAAATTTAAGCATGGAACGATCAAGTGTTGGACAGTTAGAAGAGAAACCAAGACCTGTTCTAATTTTTCCAGATCTCCCTGATGCAAGAATTTCATCTACCTTCTCAGAAGCATCATTCCATCCTTTGATGGTGACTTTTTCAGCATTTAACTCAGCGAGAGCTCTTTCTCTCTCAGCGATAGCCTGTTCTCGTTCAATACAGAGAACCTGATTTACTAAGACTTGATCTTTGAGATTTTCTTCAGAACTGGCTAACTGCTTGACTTTTTCATGACAAGTCTTAAGTTGATCATGAAGATCAACATTAAGTTTTTTAGCAGAAGATTTTCCATTTAAAGCATTATATAGATCAAGTGTCAGTAGGTCAAGTTGAGATAGACTGTCACCAGAGACAATTGGAGACGAGAGAGATACCTGAGTGGAGGATTCAGTTGCTGAAAGAGAGCAAGGTTTAGGTACATCTTTAGCTACCTCTTCTAATTTAGCCATCAGGGCTATAATATGGTCATCCATGATAGCCATCAGGGCAACTTCAGTATCTTCTTCATCAGATGACTCATCAGAAGAGTCATCAGCCCAATCATGATCTTCAGCTATCAGATCTCTACCTTTCCGTTGAGATTTGATCTTTTTGTATTTCTCTTTCAGCCTTAGGTACTTTGGGTCTTTTGAAGAAGAGTTAGAAGTGGAAGGGGCAAAGTGATTCTTTTTGTACCTGCAATCTGTTGCAAAATGTCCCCTTCCCTGACATTTATAGCAAATAGCAGTAGCCTTATCAACAGGTGTTGATATTGGCTTGTTAGTAATAGCAAGAGGTTTCTTCTTCTGAAAGTTTCTTTTTTTAGCAAACCTTCTAAAGGTATTTGTCAGAAGGGCCAGTGACTCATTTATGTTGGNCTACGACCTCTATGAGGCCTTTGTGTAGATTGAACTAGATTGTTTGTTGAAGAAGATCTAGACTATTGTCTTAGATCTAAAACAATCTTTGTTTGGACACCTAGCCTTTGCTTATGCACTAAGCAAGTATAGAAGAGAAAG
>LUCG01001163.1:0-15534 GCA_001633085.1 Carthamus tinctorius | reverse complement strand
ATACAAACATAAAACCATTACAAACAAAGTTAAGATTGTTACAATATATTGACTCTTTTAACAAATAGAATCCTTTTTAACAGAAACAACTTTATTAACATATAAATCAATGTTAATGGAAAATATTTTTAATAAAATAAAAATATATTTAAAATAATGTAAGATGATTAGTGCTGAATTACGACTGCAGTTCCCTGAGCTGTTACAGAGAGCAGGAAACATACCATGAGCCTCCCTCCACAAAAAGACCTCCACTACATATTTGTTCCACTTTATTCCAAAAAAGCTCTACTTCTATGTACTTTGGTCAGACTAGATATACTTTTGGATTATACAAATTCAATCAAAAATAAAAATAGGATATTATAATTACAAAAGAGGAGGCTAATTAACTACAAGGCTTGTGGCGTAGCGGCAAGACCTGTGGGGGATGTGGAGGGTATTTCATCCATCCCAGATTCGAATCTCTTCGTACGCATCTTGTGGCCAGACTTAGTCTCAAACGGCCGAATTTTCATTTTCAAATTGCCAAGGATGTAGTCTAGGCGAAGCCTAGATGAACCTTATCAAAAAAAAAGAGGAGGCTAATTGCACCATTTGACTTACTAGCCACACCCTTGTGAAGTGAATTGCTTCCTCACATGCATCAACATCAAATCCTCTTTTTACATTCCCAATGCATGCTTTTTACATTCCCGATACATCACATCCCTATTAAAAGGCTGCAAATAGCAACCCCCTTACAAAAAACGGTACAATTAACAATTAACATAAAATCCTCTTTTTACATTCCCAATGTATGAGAAGGTAATCAATTTAACAAGAAATAGAGATGTTCCAAGATCATATATGTATATGATATTACAATAAAATTGAGTTTATAACACATCAGAAAAATTAGGTGTCCTAATATATAGAGTATAGACTACTTTATATGACTTAAATTTTGTAACCAAAAAATAAAAGTTATCTAAAGGCATTGTAATAGGTTTATAAGATGTTTTTGGATGTTCTAACAAGTTTATTAAGACACATTTTCTAAAAATCGTCGTATTAGCTATTTTATAGGACACTATTTAAAAATGTGTCTTATAAACACAAGTGTTCTAAAAAAGGTGGGTTTATAGGACACTTTCTAAAAAATGTCCTATAAAATAGCTAGTGTGACACTTTATATTAAAAGTGTCCCTAAAAACTTGTTAAGACACTTAAAAGTGTCATTTAAACTTATTACAACGTCTTTAGATATGATGCTTCATTTTGTTGGTTCTATTAAGTCCTATAAAGTGGTCAATTAGGGCATTTATTTTTTTGCTATCCAATAAACTCAAACTAGCTTGTTGTACTATGATACATGTTTAATCATATATGATGAAAGACATTCAAAGGAGACATAAAAGAGTTAGGGGATGTTTGTTTTAGAAAAAACACCTCCTAAAACCTCTTAAGTCTGAAAATTAAGAGGTTTGCAAATTGATCACTCTCTAGTGTTATATGTGCTGTCAAAGCAACATTTATTTATATGATATTGAAACTTACCATCTTCTTTCAAATTGATCACTCTCTTGTGAGAAGTTGAGTTAACGTGAGAAGGGT
Organism: Carthamus tinctorius; assembly: GCA_001633085.1. Classification (NCBI taxonomy): domain Eukaryota; kingdom Viridiplantae; phylum Streptophyta; class Magnoliopsida; order Asterales; family Asteraceae; genus Carthamus; species Carthamus tinctorius. Next base: position 13,938 of record LUCG01001163.1, on the reverse strand, counting down.
GAGAAGTGTATCTGAACCCTTGATCAATTTTAATCTCAAGGCCATCCATGAATCAAACTAGATACGAGAATTATTATCCAATGCATCTTCTTGACGCATATCATCCTAATATACATCCAACGGTTAATAAGCACTTCTTACCATTATCACATTTGCTCAAATACTTATCCGGTAAGCACTTACTGATAGAGTCAACGCACTAACCTATTTTACCGAGTAAGATTGTAATCTATCACAATGGTGTCGAATATAACAATTAACCCGATAAACACTAACCTAGGTATGAGTAGTCACTCTCGCTACTAAAAAAAACTTTCCATCCTTTTCATCATTCTCATCTGGTAAGAATATATATTATCAGCTCCTGCCAACTTTATCCGGTAATATAAATGCCCCCATAGGCACTTACCTGGTAATAAACTACCTCCTAGACATTAGATGTCTTATAAAACTAATTTTGTTATAGTGGCTATATATACTTTAAAATCAATTTCCGAATCAAAATGCATTCTATCAAAACGAAACAAAGAAAACCGCAAGGGTTGTGGCGTACTGGTTTAGGCTTCGAGGGACGTGGTGGGATATACATTTGCCCTGGGTTCGAATCCAGGCGTACGTAACAATTGCGACCACCGAGTTTTCAGATACTGATGTTTTACAGTCATAAATTGTCGGAATTAATATAGACATAGCCTAAGATACCTTTAAAAAAACCGAATAAAATAATAAAATTAAATATAAATCCAGCAAACTCAACAAATAACCTTTACCCCCTTTTTTAACTACACATTTCTTGTACTTTTAAGTTGTACCACTCTCTCTCTCTCTCTCTCTCTATATATATATATATAGATATTGTATGTATATATAACCTACATCTAACTACACCATCAATGACCATTCATGCTCAAACACAAAAAACTCTCCTCCTTTTATTGATTGATTTCTCTTCTTCTTCTTCATCTTCTTCTTCAAACTTACATCATATCTCTTCAACCATTACATATATCACTCCAATTTCATCTACTTTGGATTATATATATAAATATATAAATATACAAATATCCATATCGATCGGATCTGTCGGTTATTCTCCAAAACATCTAATTCCGGTATGTGTTTATCTCTCACCATGATCATAATCCTTTCCATGGATTAATCTCCTTTCAAGATTCCTAACATTGCTTTCATATATTTTCTTGAAAATAACAGCAAAAATTCAAGAATCATATATATGGATGATAATTTGGCTTGGGAAAGAAACATGACGTCATTCCCATATCACCATCATCATCAAGAAATCGAAGAAAGCTTCGTTTTTGGTTCAGAAAACATCTTCTTGAACCCGATCCAAGAAATCCAAGACTCCGGCGCCGGTGACCACCAAATGGGTGTTAGTAGTCAATATTGGAGTCAAGCGTTGACCGTCAACGGCTTCCAAGAGGGCAAGAATGTAATTCCAACCACCACCACCGCCGCCGCCGCCGTGGAGTCACTGGATTGCTTACTCTCCGCCACGAACAGCAACGGCGATACGACGCCGCCGGACGGGGGCATTTCCGTCATTTTCTCGGATTACAAGGATTTATTTAACGATGATAATAATAATAATAACAACAACTTTAGCGGCTGCTCTTCCGGCGGTTCCGTCACGAAAGAGGCCGAAAACGACGTCGTTTCGAGAAAACGGTCGTCGGAGAATCAAAACCCGCCGGAAAACCCGAAGAAAAGAAGCAACAATAATAGTACGACAAACCCACCAAACCCGAAGCGACCCAGATCGGATCCGAGTCGACCCGGTTCGTCCAACATAAACTTCCGGCAAGCGGGTTCGTCGGAGTATAGTTCCGACGAACCCGACTCGGAGGCCATCGCCCAGATGAAGGAGATGATATACCGGGCGGCGGCCTTCCGGCCGGTGAGCTTCGCGGACGACGACGCGGCGGCCGCGGAGCGGCCGCGGCGGAAGAACGTGAGGATATCGAGCGACCCGCAGACGGTGGCGGCACGGCAGCGGCGGGAGCGGATCAGCGAGAGGATTAGGGTCTTGCAGAAGCTCGTCCCGGGCGGAAACAAGATGGATACGGCATCGATGCTCGATGAAGCCGCGAATTACCTCAAGTTTTTGAGATCACAAGTGAAGGCATTGGAGCAAGTTGGGCAGAAGTTTGATCATTATGTGATGAATTCTTGTGGCAATGGTACAACTAGCAATGCAAGAAGTACAAGTCATATGTTTCAAGATAGGGTTAGTATTAGCAACCCTAATGAAGATCATGTTAGGGTTGTTGTAGGGGTGCCTTTTAACCATAATCAATTTCCCATGCAAACCTATTTGGGAAATTATTAGAAGTTGTCATTTTTATCGACCCAATTCACCTCTTAGCCAACCCTTTTCCGATAGTTACCGAAATGTTAATACTTCTTGAACGTAAGCGTTTATTGGAAAGGGGTATTTTTGTAAAAGAAAACCCTGATGGGGTTGGTGGTTGCGGACGGATACCTAGCACATGCACCGCTAGATTGGCAGATAGTTGCGGTATTGCCACTTGCGAAACCTAATCGGAGTTTTTCTTTTACAAGAATGTACCATATGTAAGTTGCGTATCGATATTTTGATGGGTGTGGAAGAGGGTTTGTTAGGAGATGAATTTGATCGGTTAAAATGACTATTTCTGATAATTTTTACTTTTTTACTTCCCTGTCGTCGTCACCGTCACTATCGACACCTTTACCCCCTAATTTCACCGTGGGCATAAAAGGACTTGTAATTCATGCATTAGAAATTGTACTAAAACTATAGTAGAGCTTTCTTTTTCAAGAAAGCTAGCTAACCCCAAGAAATGATGATGATGATATGGTTAATGATGAGTTCATCATGAATGATATAGAAAGATAATAAACCCCAAAATACCATTTTGTTTTGTTTAATTAATGATTAATGGGATTTGATCATAATTGTGTCATCATTGTATTTTTCTTCAATACTTTTACTTCATTTGAACTATAATTATGATCATCATGATGATGTTTCTTCTTCTACTCATGCCCCCATTACAAATTAATATACTATTTTAATTCATTTTTTAATTTAAAAACGATGTTAATTACTTATAATTCGTCTATATATACTTAAAGATAACTTGATGATATGGATTTAGAATTAATTCTAGATACATTTTTATCGGCATAATAATGCAATGAAATATATAAGGTTGTAAATTGAAAAATGAAAAATTATCATAATTTTTTATTGATAAAATCAAAATTTATGGAGCATTATATCATATTAAATATGACTCAATATCTATTATACATACATTTGAATTTGTTTATCATTAGAATTTATGAAATGTGTAAGCTTCAATTTTAAGTATTATACATCCATAAACAATCATATATCTAATACTTAATAAGTTGTTTTAAAGATGGATTTGTTAAATACACATTTATCTTTTAATTTTTTTATCACATACACAATTACACATTTACATCAAAACTTGTTTTTTCATCATTAATAAGTAACTTAACCTGATTTTAACATAAAAAAAGTAAATATAACATTACTTATATAGACTTAGGATCAGGTGAGACCAAACTGTTTTCGTGAGACCGCGTGAGACCGCGTGAGACCAATACCTAACGTATGAAACTTCACAAAAAAACACCGTGAAAGCAAATAAAACTCGAATACGCAGACTTAAAAAACACTTTCGATGCAAAAAAATATCCAAAACAAGGTAAAAAACGAAACATTCACAGCTCAAATGCTGTGAAGGTTACAAATAAATAATGCGAACCTTCACATCGGAAATGCTGTGAAGGTTTCATTTTTTTAACCTTTTTTTTGGATCTTTTTTCTTCGATAGTGTTATTTAGTATATTTTTATAACTATGAATGTTCAATTTTTTTTTACCTTCACAACTATTTTGATGTGAAGTTTCATGTAAAATATGTTGGTCTCACATGTCTCACGAAAACAGCTTAATCTCACGGGAACTTAACCCTACTTATATAATATAGATAAAAAACTTACATTTGTTAATCTATGATATTTAAATATCTCACTAAAGTGAAAGTGTAAACAAATGGATCAATTCCTTTTTCATAATTAGATAATTATGAGACTTTGAATCCATTATTTCTTTTATATAACTTTTCAAAGAGATGATTGTAGTAGAAAGGAGGCCAAATTTTATTTTATTTTATTTATTATTTTTATAATTTAAAAAAAAAAGCAATAAGGTTATGGGGGACATTCTATGTTGAACATATATGAATGGGGCCATGAGCCCTTAATCAGTCAGTGCCAGTTCAGTGGTCCTGTCTCCCTCATCCAACCAAACCCAAGGCGTGCCCCTCGGTTACAATTCCCATTTCCCCCTTATTGCTTACCACATGCTTTCTAATTTTATTTTATTAATTTTATAAATTTAAAAAAAGTTAGGTGTTAATTTTTTATTTATCTATGGTGTAACTGAGTTTGACTGTTTAAATAACTTATTCGGTTAACTCTGTATGTGTATGTTTGTTTACGGCTTAATTGATTAAACAACAAGTCGGTGTAGCAAGGGTAGAGCCTGGAATGTGTTTTATGGTGGTCCTGTTAAGTAAGACAAAGAACATGAATGTATATGTAGGTGTATTATGTTGATAGCAACGTTCAATCCGAATAGCAGATGATGATGTATATAACCGCATTAGAGAAATGGAGCGCTTGCATCTGCATATTCGACAACGACTTGGATGATTAACGCCGTTGATTGTAAAATATTCGGACAATTTCCCCCTTATTGCTTACCACATGCTCTCTAATTTTATAAATTTAAAAAAGTTAGGTGTTAATTTTTTTTTATGTATCTATGGTTTGATGAATTTGACTGTCTAAATGACTTATTCGATTAACTATGCATGTGTGTGTTTGTCTACGACTTAACGGATTAATCAACAAGTCAGTGTAGCAAGCGTAGAGCTTGGAATATGTTGTATGGCGATGGTCCTGTTAAGTAAGACAGAGAACATGAATGTGTATATGGTGGTATTATGTTGATAGCAACATGCAATCAAAACAGTAGATGTATATGACTTACCTTAGAAGACTGAAGCAGCTACATTTACAGATTCATAACTACTTGGATGATTAAAAATTTAAGAGTATTTTTTAAATAGGTTTTTGTTTGCTAAAATGCTCCAACAAGTTTGTTATCTCATTCTTTAAAATAGGAAAATATAAAGAATTCTCTTAAAATTTCTAAATGTGGAGAGAAAAACATTATTTTAACATTCTTCCATCAATAGCATAATTAATTATTTAAATTTTTTTGAAAAGTTTGTGTGAATATTTCATGTAGTGTGTATTTTAATAATATAATTAATGATGGATACCCTAGAATAGAAAATTTGTTAGAGTTGGAAAAATAAGTTTTAGAGATTTTTATTTTTATTTTCTCTATCTTACAGAAGTTATAAAAATGCTGTTGGAGATGCTCTAACACCATCGATTGTCAAATATCCCAACAATTTCATTATCAATTGTCCAAATATAATTACGATTAGTCTACTGTCATGATTAACACTTTGGTTCCCCAATCCAAACTAGATGTGTAATGTGTTACCCTTTTATTCGATAAACCTAATAAACCCTATAAATTTTAACTATAAAGAGGGAAGAAGTGTGGCCATGAGATGTAGAGAAGGAACACGTACGGTAGACGTTTAGAGCTTGAACATCGAGAGCTTGAAGTCAGAAATAAATTTAAACTAGGTAAGTTTGTTATCTATGACAAGATCGCAAGTCATGACATGAGTGAAATGCCTAGAGGCATGAGCCGTTATTATGGTTCTGGTCTCTCTTGTTGAGTTAAGGGTAAGGGTCTGTTTTTAGCAGCTTAATGGGCTTAATATGACTTATGGCTTAATTAGTCAGCTATACATGACTATTTAATAGTGGTTTAATGTTATATAATGTGGCTTATTTAATAAGCTTTTAGAAGTGAGCTTTATACAAAAAGTCGAGTTTTATCCAAATCTATCTATCCAAACAATTTTATTCATACATAACTTTATAAAAAAATCAACCACACATCCACAAAGTCTTAAAGTCAAAATGCATAGAATAATATAATGAGGGTGGGCCTATGCTACTCTGACCCCATGGGTATGTTGATTTTCTCATTTTATCATTTAATAACAACATATGCTTTGAGATGCTATTAAGTAATTACAATCAACATAACTAATTATTTATTTACAACTTATCTTAGGCAAAAATGCTTCCCAAATATGGCAATGACATGATTTAATAGCCATTTAAACTTTTGATTCTTATGCTTTACAAAAGAGATAAAATAATAATATTACATTGATTAAAAAAGTAAAAAAACTATTAATACATTATTAATTTGTACAAAATGTTTAGTGTACTCTTGAGAAATAAGGGCTCTAAAAAAACTAAATGCTTTATAATATTCACATTCATTTAACATTTGAGCTTATTTTTAAAAAAATATATAAATAACAAATTAAAGTAAAAACTTTATTAATAATTGTGTATCGTTTTTATATAACATGCCCATTTATTTACTTCTACAAGAGATATCGATAACCGAAAGTAAAATAGTGGAGGTTTCTTCCCCTCAAGTTGTACATGTTACTAGCTCATTGTTGATGCGCTCATGCAAGGTTGGCGCACACGATTAGACTTCGGTGTTTGTTTGTACAAATGAGGCAATATACCACGTTAAAATGATAAGTTCATTTCTTTCAATACATCGGAAATGTACATGAAAAGTCATATAGATAAGACATCAACGTGGTCTGCTTGATCTGAGAGTCTGTTTTTACCTGCTTAAAGCAAAAATAGATATGTACATTTTGCAATGACGTAAAGGAGCGTTGGGAATTGTTGATCAACATAACGATAATACATGTTGCATCATTAGCTAAATGTTTGTTGGCCAGCTTTCAACATCTATTTTTGGATAAATACAAAATAAGATAGACAATATTATTTTTAATATCATAAAACCTTTCTTGATTATGATAAATAAACTAAGGGATGGAATTATACCTTTGTTAATTGCTTAGAAATATGTCAATATTGCTCTTTCTTGTTTAATAGAGATGCATACTCTTGGTTACAAATGAGTATCAAATGCTTAATCCTTAGTTAAAGAGTCATACTTGATACCTAAGTCATTATATTTGGTTAACACTTTCTTATTTGTCGATAAAGAGTGGTACAATGACTGTATTCCTCTATTTTTTTCTGAGCCCATCTGAGACATTCGGAGCCTCTATATAAGATTACTATTGAGACACGAAGGAAGTTCATTTGTAAACCAATAAAAGGGTATAAACCGTGTAAACTAATCATAGCCGTTGATCAAAAAAATCAAAGGAGGATGTGGATTCATAGGAAATACGAAAATGTGAAATACATGGTAAGTCAGTGATTATGGAAATATGAAATATGGAAACGTTTATGAAAATCAAGGGTATGGATTGATTTACACGGTTTATACCCTTTTATTAGTTTACAAATGAACCTCCCTCGTTAAGACACATATGTTTGAGTACAAGCTCTTTTTATTTTCTCATTAAGACACATATGTTTGAGTACAAGCTCTTTTGTATTTAAGTGGAAGCATGTTGTTTTTGACCCGCCCGAACCCGTATAATTAAGTAGGTTACGTGGCCCGTGTTCGGGTTGGCGGGTCGTGGGTTAGGGTTGAAGATTTCGACATGAATAGTTAAACGAGTCGTGCCTAGATTGAGCCTTTCTGACCCGCCAACCCGTGACCTGCCAATCCCAACACGACACCGTCGCCACCCCTTCTTGTAGTTTGTTGCAAAATTTTGATTTTCGTCTATTAATGATTTAAAAAAGACATTTTTATTCTTATGGTTTGTAATCTATTGCTATTTCCATCCCTGAATTGATAGGAACCACAATATTAAAAATATATAAACCATAAGAACAAAAATAGCAATGAATTACAAACATAGAGACAGAAAGCCATAATTTCTAAACCTTAGGGACAAACATCGGAATTTTTAACAAACCACAGGGACTAAAATCGTAATTTACTCGGTTTTCCATAAACCTTCGCATTGATGTTAGAGGGTGTTTGGGATTGCTTTTNGTGGTGGAAAAAAGGAGTTTTTAAAAAGGTGTTTGGATTAGCTTTTGTGGTGGTAAAAGCTAATAAGTCAATAAGTTGTTTTTTAATAGGGTGTTTGGCTTAGCTTATCAGCCTTTTGAGAAGGGTTTGTAGCAATTTCCTCCAAAAGCACTTTTCAGTTTCAAAAAGCCACAAATTCTGACTTCTTCAAAACTCCATTTCCACCCTTGCCAAAAAGCACTTTGAAAAGTGCTTTTGGGTTTATCCAAACAAGCTTATTGACTTATTGGCTTCTTGAGTTTGCGCTTGATATCAACAATGTCTTCAGGTAGTGAAGGAAGGTTCGATGTTGATCGTTATTATTTTATTCATCGAGTCGCTATTGTGAATGTTCATTTGTTAGTAAGGTATTTATTTGGAATAGATCATTATCTAGCAGAACTGGAAAGGAGGATATAATATGCCTTTTTGTCTAAGCTCCAAATAGTTAAGCTATTATGAAGTGTTTCAAATTTATCCAAGGTTGTATGCTTATGTTTTCGAGGCTGATATAGGACTATAGTAGGAGGACAATTTATGCCTGATCACAAATTACAGTTGAATGCATCAATTATAACTTAAGGGGTTCATTTACGGCAATGCGAACAACGAAATCCAAAAGGATCCTACAAAGTGTATGTTGGAAACAGAGACCAACTATGGGAACACAGAGATTTCAAGGGTGTGATAGTTTAAGTTTAGTTGCACTTATTACACACAACAACTCAAGTGGAAAATAGCTAAGCTTGTGCAGTCTTATCTCTCAATCGAGAAGGAAACGACGTTTATAAAGAGCAAGAAGCACTACAAATAAAGCGTTAGACAAATATCACATAAGAATGTGTTTTTAGTTCACTATATTGGGCTTGGATCTTGTGCACTTTCCAGATTAAGAGACGTAAGACCAGGTAAATTCTTAGATTGGGTCTCCCATTGAGCTTTTTCTGTCACCAGACAATCATTTAACTCCATCACCACTTCAGTCATGGTTGGTCTTCTGCTGGGTGTGCGGGCAACACAGGCCATTGCCAGTTCTACTGCCTTCCATGCTGAATTGGTGTCAAAATCCTCCAGCAGCCTAGGATCAACGATATCTTTCACATTCCCATTTGCGAGCATTAAACTAACCCATTGACTTATGTGTATGTTTTCCATGTCATATTTGGTTATTGCTGGTTGGCCTGTAACTATCACCAGAAGCACAACCCCAAAGCTATAAACGTCGCTTTTCTCGGTCAACCTGTTTGACGTGTAATACCTGCAAGCCAGAATTCTTATTGCATTTATAGCCAAAGATCCATGTGGTTCTATTCACATTATTCTCGTAAAATATAAGGTGTATATCAAGTTTAAAACGATTCTAGAAATATATGCAACTTCAGGATGTAATTTCCATAATCTACAATTAAGAATGGTGTTACTAAATGACATCCTTTTTCTGAAACTTGTTATTTCTAATGGCAGTAAATATAAGTCTTACATATAAGATTTGGAAAACTCACTCAGGGTCAAGGTACCCAGGGGTGCCAGCAACTGCTGTTGAAATATGGCTACCGACTTCTGTTGGAAAAGCTTTGGACAACCCGAAGTCTGCTAGTTTTGCCTGAAATGTTTCGTTGAGTAAGATGTTGGTACACTTGACATCTCTATGGACAATTGGTGGCTTGCAACCATGATGCAGGTACTCTAGCCCTAAAAATAGATTCCGAATGGTTAAAATTTTTCATGATCATAGAAGCCAAAGATATAAGCAAGTAGATTAAAAGTAGTTTGCTTACGGACCATGTGCTGCATCACATCCTATTTGTAGTCTTTCTTCCCAATTCAAGACACTTGAACTCGCATCTGCTCATGTAATTTAAAATAGTATTCACTTAGGGGCTGTGTATTTGACGCATACCCGGTAAGTACTTACCAGATCAATTTACCTTACGGGACGAACATGAAAATGACTAGAATCTTACCCGGTAAGAGCGATAGCATGAACCGCAAGTCTTACCCGGTAAGTGAGATCGACAACTCTTACCCGGTAAGAGCTTACCGGGTAAATTGTTGCGTACGATACCATTTTGAGAGACTAAAATATTGTCCGATATGGTAGTGATAGGGTTCAATTTTACCAGTAAGCACTTACCGGGTAAGTGTTCAAGTATGTGTGGTTGTAGTACCTTGATTCATTTGAACTTAAAAAGCATATAGTAACTTTTTAGTTTTTATCCATATCATAGTTCAAGATGATCCATTTAGAAAAAAATGGATGTCTAAATTATAACTGAAATGTCAATAATGAATGATGAAAAATACCGAAGAGATGCCTTTCTAAGTTGCCATTAGCCATGTACTCGTAGATGATTGCCTTGTGGCTGCCTTCGTTGCAGTACCCAACAAGAGAAGTTAGGTTTCTATGGTGAACATTCAGAAGAAGATAGGCCTGCACATGAATTTTCTTATTGCTGGTTCTCATTGTAAGCATGTATTCAGTGTTGTAGTTAANTCCAACCCATAAATCCTACTTCAAAGTAGGATCAGGTTTAGATGTACGTAAACCTGATCTCTACCTAAATACTAGAGCGGCTGTTTCCATGACAACTCCCGGCTAGTGAAAGGTGTGTGAAAGGAGAAGAACACATATGTTAGTAAATGAAAAGCTAAATTTTGAGTCATATCCATCTTAGTAGCCCATCCACATCCTTCTCCTTGCCCCTCGGCTGTCTTCACTTTCTACTCTCGTCACTGCAGCCATCATCTCTCACCTACGACCATGACCAAACCACCTCGATCTACCCTCCCTTGGCTAATCCGTGACAGGCGCAACTCTTGACACTCTCCGGTCGGCTCCATTTGGTATTTTGTCCACAGGTCCATCTAAGCGTTCTTCTCTTTTCTGTCCAACGTGGCTCTACCACGGGTTCTAGTTTATCATTTCAGAATACTTTATACCTGAGACTTTCTTACTGCAGGAACGTAAATTACCTCAGCCTGAAACTCCTTGTCCCCCTGAAGCGATGATTCGGAAAGCATCTTGACAGCAACTTGTGTATCACCAATATACCCATGGTAAACTGTTCCGAATCCTCCTCTCCCAATAACAACACTGAAGTTGTCAGTGAGGCTCTGTACCTCTGAGTATGTATACTGTTGTTTTCTTATTTCTAGCCCTGTGCCTGTTTTTCTTTTGCCTGCATGAAATCTTCCAATTACTGATATTGCAGACTTAAGCTTGTGTTTGTTTTTCATGCATGTATAGTGATGATTGAAGATTATTTTAAAAGGGTTATAGTATGAAAGAGCAGCACTTTTCATACCATGTGCTATTTGCTTTTTAATCATCCATATGGCGGTGAGTGCAATCAAGATCACAAAGAGTGAAGCAACTGCTGAAACTACTGGAACAATGATTTTGCTATCCTTCTTGCTTTTACAAGGATTCGTGTCACATGAACTTGCAGTTACACCCGTGCTTTCGCTATCAAAACTGATGGTGGATTATAAATGTTAAGGTCTGAAGCTGTGAAAGATATTAAAATATCAGGCACAATGTCCAGGGTATGGTACCAAACCTCAATGACAATGATCCCTTGTTTGCCTTCGCTAGGAGCCCTGCTGGAATCGTCCCGATGAAATTGTTTCCTTTTAAGTTGCTATAACAAATATAAAGTAAGATTGATTAGTTTTTATTCCACGAAACTAGACTTCTGAGGCTAGTTCAAGGGGCAGATAGCTTACAGGACCTTCAGGAAGTTCATTTCAGAAAGAAAGTTAGGTACAACTCCTGTTAGATTATTGTTTGACAAATCCCTGAAATAGGAATGGAGAGAATAGGACATTAGGATAGGAGTTGACTTTTGCATTTATCATAGTTCCGTTTATCTTCATAACACTTACAAGGTATGCATCATTGTGAGATTAGCTAATCCAGGATCTATTTCTCCGTTCAATCCACTGGTCGACAAGTTCCTGATTTCAGATTAACTGTGAATAGTTTTATTGCAACCAAAACTAAATTGTTACTTGGGAGGGGCGTGGTTTTCAAATCGTATACGTACACGGATACGATCCTAGGAGACATTGTATCATTGTAGCTGCATCCAATACCATCCCAAACAAATTCCTGTGGAGCACATGGATCTCCTTGCCAGTTTTTTCTTACTCTGTAAGTTGACTTGATGCTCCATATCGCAGCAGCTAACATTCATCATAGATACAGCACAAGGGAGTTAACTAAGGAATGTCAAATACTGATGATTCTCATCACCAGTATTTAAACCTGATTTGTTCTAAATCAAAGGACAGATTCTTTGCTTACCATCTCGATCATCTGTTTGCCTTTGTGGGAGCTGCTTTAGAGTATAAAGCTCGAGAGCATTGATGATGGGAGGAAGGGTTGAATTTTTAGTTTTATTTATTGTGAGTGTATACATAGGTGCAACGGTCTCAGGTTCAGTGCTACGAATAGTGGTTGTTGTATGATTTAGCGGAGAGAAAGGACCGTACCAGTGGTTCCCATTCATGTAAATGTTGAATTCTCTTGTCTGGTTTCTTTTAAGTATTTCAAGTTCAGCAAAGTGGATGTATACCAAAAACTTATCGGTGGTATTATCAGAACTCCAATTTATGTTAAATGAAGTATTTGGGTATCTTGGTGTGATGGCAGTATTCATGACATCTAATGGTGGTACAATGGCTGATAAAAACCCTGTAGAAATTGTGTCTAATGTGTATAAGAAAGCACTGTTAGGCCAATTAATGGGACTCCATAGTCGATCATACTTGTCGGCTCTATACCTACGTTGGGAATAAAAGAAAGTGAAGTTCAGTACTTATGTTTTTGTAAGGATAATGCTGAAAGTAAAAGGATGTTGACCTGACTGTCCGAAATGTGGTTCCAAAATTAACACGTGCGGAAAGGTATAATGATCCGAAATTAGTTTCTTCATACATGTTGCTCGCCAGAAGCCGTAGTTCTATCGCTGATATGAAAGGCGTTCCCCGGCCTATGTTTACAAGACAAAGATGTATGTAGTCTGATGATGGGACATGTATAATCTCCCTGCTTACTGGTTTAGATGACGAATTAAATTTCATCGTATCCCAGTAATCAGGTCCAAGATAGACATCAAATTCTGGAAGTTGCCCGCTGAAATCATAATTCCCATGCATAAACCTCGCCCTTATGAGATACCTATTACCCTTTCCTTGGGTTGGTTTGAGGGTGTAGCAGTTTCTGGTGTTTCGAGGAAAGCTAGTGAGGGTGGTAAGCTGTGTATCCACCGTGATCGAGTTGTATATGGGCAATATGTTATGGATTTCGCCACCGTCTATGAAGTCGGCATCTGATACGTAGTTTATGCTTGTTACGTTATCGGTGTAAGTTGACCCTTGCACAATCCCACAGTCTATGCTTATGAAGCCTGCAAGAAAGAAAGGTTGATCAAGAGATTTGATAGAAACGGTTAGCGGCTATATTTACTTTAGAGAAATTTTTCTTTAGTACCTGATTGATCCTCCTGGCCATGAACCAATACCGACGTAAGAACTATACCAAGAAAAACCAACGACGTCTTCATTTCTCTACCAAGTCTTTATTTTGAGCTTCCTATTTTCTGGAGATGGGATCATCTTATAATGCTTGATAGATTCCTACTTCATTATTAATTATACTTATTGTTGTTGACTTGTTGCATTGTGGGTGTTTGATAACTAAGAGCATCCCCAATGGTAATTTTTGAGAGGTCCATGGACCTGTTTGCACTTTTCACAACCATTGTGGATGAA
>LUCG01001153.1:0-14850 GCA_001633085.1 Carthamus tinctorius | reverse complement strand
ATCTTAGAAATACAAGTCCTATAAAAAAGGGTTTATAGAGTCACTTATCAAAAGAGTCATAAACTAGCTATTACGGCATTTTATTTAAAAGTTCCTAAAATTTTGTTACGAAGTCAAAGGCGTCTTATAAACCTATTATAACACTTTTAGATGCTTTTACTTTTGTTGTAGTGTAAACTTGAAGACATAAACGTGGATCTTATTCGAATATATTAAGATCAATATCATTAATTTCCTTTTCAAATTTTTTTGCATAAGTTCCTAGTTAGTGAACAACTAGATGTAGACGCATTCTCTATCCTTATTGCATTTCACGATCTTCATAAGAAATAACATCTTTTCTAATAAAAAGAACAGTAAAAAAATATAGACTAATTTTTTTTACCTTAATCTACATGTAAAAACTAAATGTGCGACGATCAATGTTAAGATGGATAAAGTCATTATAGTTTTTAATTATTTAGTACAACCTAATTAATGTCCAATTCTTAAATTTCACTAAATCATTAATTATTTCAATTTCTATGTTTTAGATACTATATACTACCTTGCATGTCATCCTTCACAAAAGAGCAACCATATCCTTTATTCTACTAAGAAAACCAATGCAATATGGGTAAAGAAGGAGGGGCCAAGTGCAAAAATTAAAAATACTTTCATTCTCCTCCAAATGAATGCAATATTAAACACATCAAAAAACAGGGGGGCCTTGGCCCCCTATTGCCCTTATATAGCTCCGCCACTGTATGCCCCCACATTACGAAACTGGCAGATGATTGTAGGCCGGTTGGGGTTATCGATATCAACATTTTTTGTCCAAAATATCAAATTCTTGTAGATTTGTTAATTTCACATAGTTTATGCATGTATAGATATATATTTTTTTTGCAAAGCATGTATAGATAAATTTGCTGATGATGATGGAAGTAGGGATTGCAGAAATACCCGAACCTGATGGGAATCCACGAACCCGAAACTTTTGGGACGGGATTGGGCAGGGTAAAAATGGTTATAGGACCGGCTATGGAATTTTTTTTAAAAAAAATTCGCGAGTTTGGGATGGTTATGGTTTTAGTCAATACCCGCTCACTTACCCGATCCATTTACCCAACCCCGAACCATATATATTTAATAATTTAATAATTTAATAATTTTATTATTAATATAATATACATTACAATTTTATTAATATATAGAATAATAGAAATGATGGATTCATTGTATTAGTATAGAAAATATATATTTAAGTTTTACAATTTGACATCTTTGCACGACATTGGTGTTTCGAGCATATCTCACTCGTCCATGCTCCGATTAACACGATTCAAAATATTCTGGAAAGCCAAAAGATGTGACTACAACTTTGTAGTTTCAAGTTTCTGCAAACTCGATCTTTATCTTGGCCGAAATTGACCTCGAAGACAAAACTAATTCGCATATAATTCTTATAAATGAATTTTTGTTTAGTAAATTTTAATCGACTAAAAATATAATTAAATGGGATGCCTGATACCCGCGATAGTACCCGCGACCCGGATGATTATTTGGTAATGAGATACTCGACGGGACAGGACCGGGTATGGGACTTGGTTTTATAATAGGATATGGGATTGAGATTACCAATACCCGTCCCATTGCCATCCCTAGATGGAAGTGGTAAACTTGGGTCGTTGGATCAATGGCTAACAAGGTGCTATTGTGCTGGTCCGATAAATGGTTGGGAGTTAACGACGTGTTTGTCCAATCAATGGATGGAAATTAACGAGTTGTTGGTCCAATCAATGCAATAACTTAAACAGTTTGGGCTATTTACCCCCTTTAATCATATTGAAAATTTTCTATTTGTGTGCACTTTTTAAATGATAATTCTATACGACATGCAAAACTACGTAGGTGGCGTAAAATTGCTGATTTATTTGTTTAAATAAATGTCGAGCTCAATCACTTAAAATATAAAAGTTTGTTGGGTCTTTTCCAAGATTTTAAATTGCGTGAGACGTGTAGTGGCAGCAAGGCTAAGGCTCAAGCCTTGGAAGCAACGATGAGGTCATGACGTTTTTCAAGTCGTGACTTATGTCAGCAAATCTCTATATCATATATAATATTATTTACATAAACATATGTTTTCTTACTATTAATCAATGAATCAATGATAATAAACAATTTAAATTAAGTTATATATTAAAACTAACGAATAAGACATTAAGAAGATAAGTTAAATCAAATATCGTGTTACAAAAACCACACATTACACCATGTCACCATGGCATGCCTCAGGCGTAAAGTGGTGTGAGACACAAGCCTTGAGCCACGTGACGGTTGTTGTGTCAAGCTTGTCCAACATTGTTTCTACTTTCCCATGATTTTATACCATTAACCAGTTTTATAGGTCAAACAGACCTATTTAATCGGTTTTACAAAGTACAATGATTTATTTGTTTCAAAAATTTAGCAGATGACTTAATCATTCAAAATCACAAAGTCTATTGGGTTTATATGCACTTTCCGCTTCTTAGAAACATGTTGCACTATTGATTTTTATCCTTACGTCAACATATTAGCTCTGAGGGTTTATCTTTGTTAGAATAACAAATAATTGGGCACTAGTTGAAGTCAATTAAATGTATTAGTTGGAAGGTCTATGGAGTTGGTTAAGTGTTTGTTATGTAAAGGACATGAGGCTTATGTTTATTAGTCATTACTTAGATGATTAAAGCTTAGCTAGTGAGTAAATGCATAAAAAACTTAATGAACAGAGTAGATATTTATGAAATTTGGTTGTTAATCATGATGTTTAATTTGACATGTAATTTAATAAAAAAATAAAAAGGTTATATTCTAAAAATAAAGGGACCAGGACCAAAGTTGTTGCTAAGTTGAAGGATGATTTTTGTAATTAATGAATGTTGCGGGTTTAGTTTGACTTTTTAAGGGTATTTGACTCCGACTTCCAAATTCACATGCTATGAATTAGTAAAATAACAAGCGTTTCTAGAAAGCACACATCCTTAATAAAATAATTAACTTATGGTTTAATTATAATTTTTTAAGAATATATTTAACAAAATTCTCAAAGTAAAGATGAAAAACTCTAAAAAAAATGATTATTTAAAAAAATGGTTTTTTATTCTTCCTATCGATTAGGATACTTAAAATTTATATTTCGGTGAAAAAATCTCTTCTTGGACATGAACAACTCAATTGTTTTAGAGATTTTAACTTGTGATTTTTCATTTTGAAGAATGTGTTTGAGATGTTTTAATAACATTTCGATAGACTTTTCAAAATAAGAAAATATAGATTTTGGATAATATTTTTTCTAACAAAGTAGGAAAGAATGCGTGAAGTTCTCTAAATTTAGAGAACTTAAACCCTCACTCATTTTATTGAGATATTTAGAGAACTTCACGAGTTAATCCTCACGTTTCATAATCTAAAACATAAGAGGTAAATAATTTATTATCATATTCCTCTAATAACAAACCTTGAAATTAAATATTTAGGAAAAAGGATATATATTTGATGAAATGTATGAGATATTTGAATAATATAACAAAAATTGTAATTTCTAAAATGAAGAAAACATTTAAAGTTGATTGTAATATTTTTAATGAAGATTTTAGGATTTGGTTTCCCATTTTAAATTTATAGAATCTAGGAGATATCCCAACCATATGATGCAACTAAAAAATTATGAATGAAAATAAATGCCATCGAAATTTGTAATAAATGGCGACAAAGGTGGCAGTTGTGCTTATAACGGTAGCGGGGTGGTGAAGACAACGGTAGTGGTTGGGATGAAGGAAAGGAAACAATGGTAATATAACACCTGGAATTTTATACCATGAAACGAACCGAGAAAGGATCAGACTCAACCTCGAGACATGAGCGACCTCACCAGCGATTGTGACAAAGAGTCACTGTCATGGGGCACTGGCGCAAAGGATGTAGTAGTCGTGGTACGTCTACAACGATTGTGTCCGCGATTGTGACAACATGCCACTCTTCCAGGGCATTCTCGTGAGGATTTGGGCAGGCTTGGTATAATCCAGGCGACTATGCCCGTGATTGTGCCACTTCATACTCGTCGTCACTATTACCGATGGGTTCCAAACCATTTTAAACCCTTTACACTTGATTTCTTTCATTTTACTCCCATTCCTTACTTGGTGTGCGATTTTCTCTCATATACTAGGTATGTTCTCAACATTCTTCACCCTCTTTGTTCATTAATTCTTGCAAGGATCAATCATATAGTGTTTATGGTTTCCATCTAGGGTTGTTGAGCGTTTAGTGTGGGAGCTTCAAACTAGTTGATTAGACCTCTAACTTCTCGGTTTTAGGTTTTATACGAGAAACAAGAAGGCGAGTTCATACTCCTTTCTAAAATCTTATACATGTCAAAACCATGCATTTTAGACTCCTAAATATTTTTTTGTTTACATTTTCCTGTTTGAGTAATTTTGACCTAATTTATGTTTTTGGGATTTTAGGGGTTTTACTCTTTGCATATGAAGATCAATTTTACATATGATATATGAAATGGGTTGTAGTCTACATATTTATAGTTTAAAAATGAAAGGGAAGTGTTTTAGTATTATTTGGGGGTTTTACGCTAATTTGGAAATATCGTAAATGAGAAGCTCTATAAGATAAGGAGCAAAGTTTGGAACATGTTCTATGCTTCAATAAAACTATATCAATAATTTAATAAAGGTTAGAACCAAATGCTTATTTATGTACATGGATTTTAACGAATATTCCATGTTTGGTTCTTGCGTTTTGTTGACTACTGTAAAGGATCCATAGGCATGCAAGTCTTATTATTTATGTGGTGGGACGATTAGTTTCTTTCGTATGGCACGAAATAGGCATCAGGTCTCTTGGTAAGTAAGACATGGACACATATTTGTCGGGCATTGTCCCAAGAGCAATAAGGTGTAATTCAACGTGATTTTACGTTTACCTTGGATTTAGATATCTTAAAGTATCAATCACGGGTGGTTGAGCTCGATAGTCATTGACTATATATAGTCCAAGCGTTTAAATTTTTTCGTCATGTCGGGGGACTTAACTTGTTATGTCTCGTCACTGGTTATGAATTCAGGTCTCTGCCGCTCTACCATGATGTTATATTTCATTTTGATGTATTATCCAAATATACTTGTGATTACTACATTCTATGTTATGACATTATTTCCTATCACTTTCTTAAATATAAGTTGTATGTCCTCACTAGGCGTTAGCCTAACACTTTTTCTTAAAATGACGTGTGTAACAGGTCATTTAAGCAGCGTGCCTCCTCGGGATTCAGTGGAGGGACATGCAGCCGCACTTGGCGGGCTTTTGGGTGAATTTAGATATAATTGGCGACATTGAGAATTATAGGCATTCTTTTGAAGAATACAATAGTACCAGAGCTCGCATCTTTCCCTTTGATACCAACGATTTAAAATCCGATTCAATTGTCATGGATCATGAATGTTTGAGACTACTCTACTTTAGCGGAATCCATGGCAGAATTTATCAAATTCAAAACTGAATTAGTAATCGACAAAATCCACCATTCCCGGATTCTATCAAAAACCCAATTAGGTTTCTTAATTACCATGTTCTTGATATGGGTGCCATTTATGACCAGAAAACTAATAGCAGGAAATATTCTATTTCACAATAAGAGGGTTTGAATTTTTGGTACTTTGTTTGTTTATTTCTCTGTGTTTTTGGTTCTATGATATTGTGGCTATGAAGACAGTTGTGGCTTGCTATTTCGGGCTTCGAAGATGTGGTGTAGGCCCCGAGAGACAATGCAAGAGTGTATTAATGATGGTAACACTATTGATATTGACACAAAAGAAGAAGTGGTAAAAGGTGTAGGTGAAGCAAATTTTGATATGGAAGAGGATATTTAAAAAACAAAGAAAACCTAAACCTTGGAGGTAAAATGAAAGATGATGATGGGACAATTGAAACAAACCTACATAATAGCAAGGTAGAAGGGTCTATTTCTGTGAAGGATGATGAAACATTTGCATCAAGGTAGGAAGTGGAGGTTATGTTCATAGAGAAGGTAACATGAGTTTTTATAGAAATCCAAGTTGTTTTGTTGGTCCCTAAGTAGATTTTGATGGTTTTTGTATTTAGGGGCATTGTGGATGGTGATGATGCATGAAAGAGGAGTAGTTGTGAATGTGTAGTAGGTACTTGAATCTTTACATATTGTATGCTTTTGTACTTTAGGATTTTGAATTTTGAATGCATAAAGCCCAATGCTTCTAATTGCTTTTCATGTTTTGAATTGAGATCACATCAAGCATTTGAGGGGTGGGGGTTCTTTGGTTCTTGATCCATCCTTCTATGAGAAAAGGTATAAATGAGTGTAAATGTTTATGAAACCTACCAATTAGTGTTGTATTGCTTTTGTTGTTTTTAAAATTGAATGAAGTAGTAAATCTTTCAAAAGGCCCAAATAAGCAAGAAGTTTGAATGTTCTTTTTCTAGCAAGTATCAAAGGGTAGGATTAGGTTGAGTTTGTTAGACTTAAAAGTAACAATAAAAATTCTATTAATTTAATTTATTGACCCACTCGTGCAATTATTTATGAAAATGGTATATATGTAGAATTGAAATTCAGATAATTATGTACTACAAACAACAATACCTAGGCTATATTTGGTAAACTAGCTGATAAGCTGGCTAGTAGCTGATAAGCTGGCTTATGAACAAACTATGTTTAGCAAAAACTAACTTATGAGTATGTAAAATGACAAAAAAATGATATATTGAGGGTATAATAATTTATATTAATAAAGGTATAATTGAAAAAAACTGCAAAAAACTCAAAAAAGCTACATCCAAGTAGCTTATCAAAAAGCTAGCTTATAAGCTACTTTTTGTCCATCCAAACATGTACATAAAAAATAAGCTAGCTTATAAGCTACTTTGTTTTTACCAAACAATGCCGTAATCTTCAATAAGTTACTTTATAACTTTTACTTGGATACTCTATAAAATATAGATTTGCTTGTTTCTCAATATGTATGCAATACTTATTACTCCTTATTAACTCATCGTTAATAATTATCTTAAATCTGCATTTATCTTACATTTTGTGGCAAAATTCTAGTAGTTTTCGTTTGGTTATTAAGATGGAGGAATTATCTTGTTCAAATTTAACTCTTACCGGTAAGCTCTTATCGTGTCAAATTCTTTTACCAACAACCTATTTTGATTCCCGATAATGTTACACAATAAGGTAAGTGAGGGTGATGTCTCTTGCCGATAAGTGTTTGATACCTTTTCTCATTGAAGGATGGATCAAGAACCGAAGAACCCCCAACCCTCAAATGCTCGACGTAATCACAGTTCAAAACATGAAGAGCAAATATTATTTAGAAGCATTAGATTTTACACATTTAAAATTCTAAATCCTAAAGTTCAAAAGCATACCATATGTAAAGATTCAAGTACCTATTCCACATTCACAACTTCACCTCTTTCATTATCACCACCCACAATGTCCCTAAATACAACAACCATCAAAACCCACATTGTTAAAGATAACCCTCTACTTGTTTCCAATTCTACTTAGGGACCAACAAAACAAATTGGATTTCCATAAAAACTCCTGTTAGCTTCTTTATGAACACACCTCCACTTCCTACCTTGATGCAAATGTTTCATCATCCTTCACAAAAACAGACCCTTCTACCTTGCTACTATTTGGGTTTGCTTCAATTGTCCCATCATCATCTTCCATTTTACCTCCAAGGTTCATGTTTTCTTTGTTTTTTAAAATATCATCTTCCATATCAAAATCGGATTTACCTACACCTTTTATCACTTCTTCTTTTGTGTCAATAGCAATAGAATTACCATCATTAATACGCTCTTGCATTGTCTCTCGGGTCCTAAATCGCATATTCAAAGCCCAAAATAGCAACCCAAAAGGCCAAAACTGTCTTCACATCGACAATATCATAGAACCAGAAACAATGAAGAAATAAACAAACAGAGTACCAATAATTCAAGCCGTCTTATTATGAGATAGAATATTGCTTGCTATTAGTCTTCTGGTCATGAATGGCATCCATATCAAGAACCCAGTAATTAAGAACCTTAATTGGGTTTTCGAAAGAATTTGGGAATGGTGGGTTTTTGTCGATTGTTAATTCAGTTTTGAATTCGATAAATTTTGCCATGGATTCTGCTAAAGTAGATAGTCTCCAACATCCATGATCCATGCGTATTGAATCAGATTTTGAATTGTTGGCATCAGAGAGAATGATGTGACTGTATGGTAGATCCACAAATTTTTCGAAGTGGTTGATTAATTAACTATAGTAATGTAAAATAAAAATTAATCAAAGATTAGGATTTTATTAGAAAACAATAAATTAGTTACTAACAAAACTTAACCTCAAATATTAACAAATTATTTTCACTTTTAAGAACCTTTCAAGTTTTTCTTAATGAAATTTAAAGTAAATTACAATCTCACTTAGTCATCGTAAATGGGAAAAAGTTATAGGTGTCTAAAGAGCGCATCCACAATGTTGTGGTTTTTTACCAAGCTTTTTTATAGCTTTTTTTACGCATTATTGTCACCTCAACAATCTAAAAACCTCTACATACACTTTCACTATGTGAAAAACTCCACTCAAGTTTTTTTAAACTTTACAGGGTCCCGCCACTTTAACTTAATAACATTTGTATTTTTATTAATAAAAATAAATACATTAAAATTAATACAAATACATCTTTATTATATCCAGAAAATACTATTGCATTAATTATGCATTTTTATTAATATATTATAAAATTTAAATATGAAAACTTTACATATATTAAGAAATAAAACTGATTAATACGAGACTTTTATAAAATTTTTATAAAGTTAAAACTGACCAAATACGAAAAACCTCTAAAAAAAGCAGGTCGTGCAGTTTCAAGCTATGACGAAAAACATCACAAAGAACCTCTTGCAAAAAACATTTACACTATGTGAAAAAAACCTCAAACGAAGGTTTTTGCTTTTTAAAAAACCTCCCAGAAACCTTTAAAAAACCTTCTAAAAACCACATTGTGGATGCTCTAAGATGCACCCGCTTAATTTGAAAGATGCCTTGAAATATTCTAAAAAGAAATCGTTAACTTAACCCAAATGTGTGCCTAATGGGATGGTTTATGTTAACGCTCTCCATATATGGAAATCTAGGGATCAAATATTTTTTGTTGCACAACCAAGAATATTATTTTGTTAATACCAAACAACCTGAGAGAACAACAAACCACAACTACCAAATACACGAGAAACATAACTCTTTTTTTTATAAGGTTTATCTGGGCTTTGGCTAGACTACATCCTTGGTAATTTTTACCGAGAGCTAAAGCATGCTCCTCTGGGATTACTACTCAGTGGCCCCTGGTTGCTCACCCCCGGATTCGAACTTGGGTTGGTTGTTACACCTTCCACAAGCCTTAACCGGTAGGCTGCCCCATTGGGGTTCATAACTCTCTTTCTTCAGGCTAAGAAAAGATCCTACCAAGCAAAAATCATAAGCAAAACATAAGCTTCAAGACATACCAATAACTTGATGAAGAGATTACGAGACATAATCCGCTAATTCAACGACCCACCTAGAATTACGACAACTTATACACTACCTTCTGTCAAGGTTGGTATTTTGTCTAGCAACTTCCGAGACGGAAAAAAGCAGCCGGTCAAAGCTGTTGAGACAGTCGCTGAAACTGCTTCCGCTTACTTCCACGCCTTCGTTTTCTCGACATAACGATCTTACACCTGTGTCGGGTCTACTAGCCAATTCTCCCAACTTATAGCCCAATTTTTAGACCTTCTCGACATCCATGCAAAGCTTTTCCTTTGCATCTCGAATAATTTGTCTGTCAGATTTCCTTTGTCCGCCGCAAATACTATCAAATTGCGGTGTATCCAAATGAGATATAAGAGCACCCATTTCGTACCGGACCATATTGCATCTTCTTTTTCACCCTCTTCACTTGAGTTAGTCTCTTGAAGAATATCTTGAATCGACTTGGCCCCGTCTAGATCCTTCTTCCACACCTTCCTAGAAGTCTCCATACATTTTTTTTTACCTCCAGGCAAGTGACTAAGGCATGGTCTATCGTTTCGACCACCTCCTTGCATCTTCGGCATACTAACGAGTTTAAGTCTATTCCCACTTTATCCAATATTGTCTGACACGAGATTCGGCCCAATCGTAACCTCCATATAAAGATGGATATCTTTTTTGAAACGACCGTAGACCACCGTGTTTGTTTTGTGTTCCCATCCGTATTTATCTCGTGGTTATCTAAAATCTCTCGCATTCTTTTTACCATATATTCCTTTGAAGTGTCAAGCGACCATTCTATCTTGTCTTCTTTCCACTTCTGGTGTGATTTCGGCAATTTGGTCAAGAGGTCTTCAAGTTCTCCAATTTCTCTTCCCATCGGCGGTCTTCTCCATTTCCATGACCATGTCCACATACCATCAATCCAATCTCCTCTATCCGCAACGCAAACTTTCTTATCCTCCTCGAGCCGAAAAAGTCTTGGAAAAGAGTCTTGGAATCTCTTTAATCCGTTCCACCTTTCCTTCCACATCATGGTTGCCTTTCTGTCTTCGATCTTCATGGCGAACGATTTCGAAAAACAGGTTCCTTTGCTGTAAAAAACAACACTGGCTTGAATTATGCTCAACCAAATTGTACCTACACCACCAAAATCGTTATTTTTACCCAAAATTCCCCCTTCCCCATAGAGGCTTTTTATTACTTTTACCCAAAGTGAATCCTTTTCTACTAGGAACCGCCACTACCATTTACTCAAAAGAATCAAATTAATTGTATCAAGACTCCGTATGTTTAAGCCCCCACCTTCAAACTTTTTTAGAGTATTTACCATTTGACCCAAACCAAACCGTTTTTGATACCTTCCCCACCCCACCCCAAAAGAATCTACATCTTACTCTCTCACTCTTTAATCACACCACTCGGAGCTCAGAACAATGAGAAATAGTACAACGATAAACTTCCCAAAACCGATTTGACCAAAGTAAGTCTACCCCCAAACGACACAAACCTCGATTTCCACGAATCAAGTCTATTCTTGATTTTTTATATCACTTTCTTTCAATGCTCCAATCTCTTCATTGACATTCCTACTAATAAGCCTAGGTAAGTAAACGGTAATTTTTCAAAACCGCAACCTACACTTGTTGCCCAACTTGAAACGTCCACTTTAGGGACACCCATACCAAAGATCTTACTCTTCCAGACATTCATTTTTAGTCCCGACATCTTTTGGAAACATTTTAAGATCTTGAAATTATTTTTAAAGTTAATGATGTTCCATTGGCCAAATAATACCACATTGTTCGCATATTGTAATTGTGATATCGAACACCCAAGTTTGCCTGCTTTGATACCTTCGAAAAGATGGTTTTCCTCCGCTTTCTTCGTTAGTATGCGGAGACCTTCCGCAACTATAAGGAATAGGAATGCTGCTAACGGGTCCCCTTGTGTAAGTTCTTTCCTCATTGGAAATTCCTCAGTGGGGGATCCATTTGCTAATACCAACACAATAACGGATTTAAGACAACCTTCGATCCATTAGTCCCATTTGCTCTCGAAACGCATCTTTCTCATGCAATCTAACAAAAATGGCCATTAAACACTATCATACGCTATTTCGAAGTCCTCCTTGAAAATCAATCTGATTTTTCTTCTTCTTTCTTATGTAATCTATAACTTCGTTGGCAATCAACACCCCTTCCAAAATATTTCGACCTCTAAGAAACACACTTTTTGAGCAGTTGATGACTTTCCCAACACCCTTTTTAGCCTCTCCGCCAATATTTTTGCAATTATTTTATAAAATACTCCGATTAGGCTTATAGGCCTAAAATACCAAGATTGTTTGGTGCGTCTACCTTCGAAATAAGAGTTAAAAACGAGGTGTTGCAACCCACATTAATTTCCCCTTTATCCAAAAACCATGAAATTGCCCGGACTAGATCCACCTTAATAATTTCCCAATATTTCTTTAGGAAACCAAAAGTAAATCCGTCTAGGCCTGGAGACTTGTTGATTCCGCAATCTCTAATAGCGGACCGAATTTCCATTCTTCTACCGGTTTTTCCAAATCGATAGCCTCTTCCTCAACTATTTTGGAAAAAATCAGCATTTAGGGTCGGTCTTTCTTCGTAACTGGAGTCAAATTTGGGTGTAAAAAACTCAAAAACATGGTCTTTTATTTTTTCGAGATCTTCAATCCACCCTTCTGATGTATGCAAGCCCCTTAATAATTTTTTTCTCTCTCTCTATGCTTGATTGCAACATGGAATAACATCGAGTTTTTGTTTCCATCCATTATCCATTTTATTTTCGCTTTTTGCTTGTCCAATTCGATCTTTTTTTTCAAGCTCCCACCATTTCTTTGAATTTTGGATCCAACTCTCTCTATTTTCTTCGTTCCACCCATTTCTATCCGCTTCTCGTTCATTCTTGATCGTCTCCTCTTTTGCGATCTTTATTTTCGACTCTAAGTTCCCAACTTTCTTTTTTGTCCAATCCTTGAGAGCATTATTGACATTCTCCAACCTATCATGAAATCTACAATCCGGTCAGCTTGAAAGAGGCTCTTTGTTCCAAGCATTTCCGACCACATTTTCGATCCCTTCCCCCGTTAGCCACGAATCGAAAAACTTTAACGATTTGGTTCTGAAATCCCTTCTATCTTCGTACAATACGATCGGAATGTGATCCGACCATCTTCTTTCCAACGTTTTTACCCCCAGTTTCTTCCAACGTTTTCCGAAGTCAACCATCATCAAAAACCGGTCAAGTCTACTAAACTTCAAACCATTGTCGCTAATTCTCGTAAACCTTCCCGGTCATTGGTACTTCCACTAGGCTGGATCTTCTAATGAAGTCATTGAATTCTTTCGCTCCTTTTGGGTTAAAGGAGGAACTTAATCTTTCTTCTTCCGATCTTACCTCATTAAAAAACCCCGAAGGTACACAAACTTACCTCGTCGTTGGCCACAAGATTTTTTATTTTATTCCAAACCTCCGATCTCTCTTTTAGTACGCATGGTCCGTAAACGTTAATTAGACCGAATAATCTTTCCCCTCCATCCCATTTACCGACTACCGCTAAAAACGACGAGTCTTCAATTTTCGCCACTACATAAAAAATTCTTTTATCCCACATAGTGATAAGACCACCGGAGTTTCCCCTTGCTTCTTAATGTGCAAAATTGATCTCATCCCCACCCCATAGGCTACTAACTTAGGTTTGCTTCCAAGATTTGATCTTGGTTTCTTGGATGCCTACAACAATTGGTCTTATTTTCCCAATCATTTCTCGGATCCACTTTTTTTTCTCCGGATCCCAAACCTCTATTATTAAGCAAAATTATATTCATTGACTACAACCATTAAATCGAATTGTACCTTTCATTCCTGCCTTGGCATGACTGGACACTTCTTCCATCGCGAGATCTTGTTTCTGATTTCTCCATTCCATGCCCATGATCTTCCCCAACTCTTCCAATTCATCAATTGGGTCCTTGCTTCCTAACTCGTTAGACAGAGACGATTGCGATGCAGTTGAAGAGAAATCCTTCCTTCCCGATTTAATTGACACATATCTTCCCACGGAATTGATTTATTTCCCTTTTTTCGTTCCTCATTTCTTGTTGTTTTTCCAGACTAACTGTTTGATAATATGGAAGCTTACTTTTCCCTTGCTGAATTGGACCCCTTCTGTCTTTTTTTGTTTTAATCTTCCTCCGGTAGGGTTGATTTCGATTGCGATCGATGGCGTCTTTTCCCATAGCCCCATCAATTTTACCTTTTTCTCTTTCAGACTAGAATCCTCCACCTGAGTCATTTTTATCACTGTACTTGGTGCTTCTGCCTCTGAATTATGTTTCTTGTTGGATTCATTAATTTCTTTTAAAAGACCTATTACAGTAATCGGCCTAGATAGATTCCCACCGGAATGGACTTCAATTTGGTTGAGGAGCCCACTTTGGTGGTCAAACCTAGGCCTAATGTTTTCCAACACATCCTCTTGAAAATTAATTTCCTTCATGTGGACCCTTATTTCACCTACATTTTCATTATGGGTGTGTGGTTCTGCATAGTAGGGATAGGCATAATAATTATTATTTTTGAAAATCACGCTCTGCTTCCAAGCCTTCCGAAGGCGACTTTTCTTCTTCTACTTCCCCGTCTTCTCTACTTAACTCGCTGATGCGGTAAAATATATATATATATATATATATACAATAAGTACCAAGTTTTACCCTTTTGAAAATCACCTAACTAGATTACCACACACAGGCAAGCGTACCTGATCGGAAATAATATAGTGTAGGTAAGTCCCGGTATCGTTCTTACCACTGAGAACAGTTAAGTTAGAAGAGATACTAAAGTTATTTTAATTAATCTGAGAAAATATTGTTTTTGGGATTTTGATTGATAAAAGAATTAATAGATAAATAAAACTAACCAAGAAGTGGAAAACTGATAAACAAGTACACATTAGAGATAATTATATTCACAATGAATAAATTAAGAATAAATTCACGTTGGTTGAATTAAATCCTTTAACACAATGATATCAGATTTCTTAAGATTTATTCAATGAATTCATCCAGGTGAATTAGCCATTCATAACCAGGTTATCGGATCCTACTTTCCAATCTACTTCAATTCAAAGAGATCGCTTACCAGGTCACCAAAGTGAAAGGTAAGAGAGGTTGATTAACCGATAGAAGTCTATTCATTAATTGTCAGATAACAAATAAACCCAACCAAC
>LUCG01001140.1:0-10446 GCA_001633085.1 Carthamus tinctorius | reverse complement strand
CTTGAGAACGTTCGAAACCTTATCAATTGATCCCGGAAAATTACGAAAATCACTTTCTACAAATGTACACGCGGAACTCTACGTAAGAAAAATTAAAAGAGTACCCGAAGATTAACCGTTTTCACCGAAAATCCACCGAAAAATCACCGAAAAAACATCGTTTTAACCATTAAAATGACTTGTGTGTGTGCTAGCATGTGTCGTGTATGAGTGTATGCTTTAAAATCCCGATAGCAACCAAATTCAATTTCCCGAATTGGAAATTAAATCAAACTCAGATTTGAATGCAGAATTGCGAACCCCGAATTGTGAACCCCGATAGTATACACAAAATGAAATCCCGATATTATACACTTTCCCGAATACCAATACAAATCCCGAATCGAGCAGAAAATCAATTTCCCGATATACACATCAAATCCCGAATCGGGAAATCAAATCCTCAAATCCCGATTCCAAATCAAATTCAGTTTCCCGATTCTAATTTACTTTCCCATATCGGGAAATGAACTGGGCCATTCTTGGGCCGAATCGGGAAAAACCACGTGAACCAAAAAATCAAATCGGGAAACACACAAATGTTACTTTCCCGAATCGGGAAACTTGAAAAATACCCAAAACTCACAAATCTCGAATCGGGAAATCCTTTGGTACAACAATTTCTGAATCGGGAAACTATCCAAACACCGAATCTGTGTACAATTCCCAAATCGGGAAACCTTATTGGGCCTCAAATTCCCGAATCGAATTTGTCAACCAAATCGGGAAACACTAAATCCTATGAATCGGGAAAACTAGAAATACCACTTTCCCAAGTCGGGAAATAAACTGGGCCAATCTTGGGCCAAAAATCCCGAATCGGGAAAACAATTATTCAGAGTCGGGAAAAACAAACAGATACAGAGGACGCACAGATTCAGTTGGGAGACAACTGAAATCACAGAAATTGAATCAAAAAAATTGCACAATTAAGCTACAAACAATCCTAATTACAATCACAAAGCCTAAATGCAATCCATTTCAATCAAATCAACTAGAAAAAATCGATCAAAAATCAAACTCAGATCAAGAATCGGGAAATAAGAACAGTAAATCAAAACTCAAAATCAAACCTCCAATCCATGAAATTCTTCTGTAAATCAATCCAAAACAGTTAACAAATCAATCCTAAACCATATAGAATCAACCTCAAAGCTCAAATCATGATGAATTTTGAAAATCAAAATTTCAGATCGCAAAAAACTCGAACAAAAAATGAATCAGAATTTCATACCTCACAGCTCCAGAATCTGCAAATCAAGATCGATCTGACCTGCTCTGATACCAATTATTGATTCAGAAACTCAATCCACCATGATTATAAGCTAGAGATCAAATCATCAATCTATTAAACTTCAAGAACAATGGATACAGTAAGCTTTCTCTCCCTACTTTCTCTCTCTATCAATCACTAGATATTACACAATGAAGAATCCCCAACTAAAAACTAACACCTTCAAACTATTTATATCCCTAAGGAGATTTACACTTTGACACCCTCAACTTTATAACAAATACAAAGGAAAACCCAACTTGAAAACAATTACATTTTGACCCTAACACCTTTATTTTTCTTTCAGCTCTCTCTCTTGCTTCCCAATCACTCTGCAACCTTTCTTGTTCTCTCTTGTACATGCCTTCAATCTTTTGGTAAGACCATTTTGCAAAGGTTTTAGCTTTTACACCAACATTTACCTTCAAAAAGTCTATCATACTCTTTCTTGCTTGCTTGCCCTGCACAGTCTTGGATGGTTGCCTTGCTCTCTTGGTCACTTTCTTAGCCTGTTTCCTTATAGAACTAATCACATCAGCATTAATCTTCTCCTCAAGCTGTTTGGCATACATATAATCCTTAGAACTCTGAAATGCCTTCTTGTTCTGCTCTGCTTGAAACTCTGCCTGCTCTCTTTCTTGAATTTGTTGAATTGCCCTTAAAGACAATTCTTCCTCCACCTCCTTAGGGATTCTCTTTATCTTTCGCATCTTTGGCTCCTCTACAATCTTTGCTTTTCCCTTTCCAACCACATCTGGTACTATCTTTTTGCCTCTAGAACCTCCTTCTTTGATGACTACCCCTTTGGCTTTTGGAATAGCCCTAGGAAAAGCTTTAGGCAAATCTAATCCAACCTTCATTAATGCCTCTATAGCATCTTTTTCCTTCTTAGTTTCTACTGGTGGTGGTGATGATACTGCTGCTGGTTCTTCTGTTTCTACTGCTTTTTCCTCCATTACTACTGGTGGTTCTCTTGTTTCTGCTGCTTTCACAACATTTTCTACTGCTTCCTCAACCACTGGCTCTTCTACACTTGCACCTTTCTGCTGCTCCCCCTCAACATCAACTTTACTCTCCCCCTTTGTGGAAGCAGCATTAGCATTCTTCTTCTTGAGAATCCTTTGCTTCTGTTGTTGTAATCCAAATACCAACCTTCTCAAACTTGAAATCTGTACTTGTTGAGTGATGAGCTTGGAGTGTTGGGCTGTGATCACCTTCTTCATTTACTTATCTTCTTTTGATTTCTCTTGACATCCACAACAATGTTGCCAATTGCCTCAATTAATTCATCGTACGTATATCTATCCCCACCTCCTTTAGGTGTGTTGACCACCCTTGAAGGATCATTGGAAAATTTAGTAGAGGCCTTCTGCCTAGCAGAAGCACCAACTACCCCCTTGGTTTCTTGGCACCTGGGACCTTTAGATGATTGCTCACCTAAAGTTGTTGTGGGGAAGGTCTTAGCTATGTTCACACTGTCCTGCACCCCACCTTGTGGAGAAACAGTAGTGTGAGCCTTAGCACCCACATGCTCATCCTTCTCCTGATAGAGCACCTTCTTGGAGTTGGGAGACACTCCAGTGGGTTTCCTTTGGGTATTCTCTAGTGGAGAATGCTCCACTAGAGGGCTTTCAGGCTTAGAGGGCTTAGCACCAGAGGAGGAAATAGCTCATTTGGGCTTTCTTTGATAAGTTTTTAGGGAAGGGGAGGGGGTTTTATGAATAGGAGACTGAGGGATTTCTTTGGTGGAAGGTGTGGGTAGGACATTAGTGGGTGTGCTTGATTGTGTGGGCGCAAGTCTGATCCCTCACCTTTATTGGGGTTCATAACCATCATTGTAGAGAACAATGGTGTGATGGTACCTGAAAAGTCCGTACTTGGCCTTTTCATGTTAGAGTACACTTTCCCCATAGGTAGTGTTCTCTCATCGACCTCTGGAAAAGAAGTCAAATCCGTCAATTCCTTGTTAATAACCTCCTGAACAAACCTTGGATACAAGAAAAAGGGTTTTAAAGTTGATTTGACATCCAGGTTTGCTACAAGACCTTCAAAAATCATGTTTGAAAATTCGAAGGTTTGGTTAGTGGCTAAGCAGACCAAAGCATAAACAATAGTACTGCTAAACTCACTCCAACTTGTGGTTTTCTTTGAAAAAAATGAATAAGGATATGAACTAAAAACCTCCACTGTGGTGAAAAATGATTTTTGTAAAAAGTAAGCACAATAGTGGGGCCTTCATATCCCATTCTTGCAAGTTCTGCATTAACAGTCTCATCAGGAATAAAGGTTATACCTGCTTCATCTTTCAGTTGAAGATGGGTACGAATTTTGTCCTCGGTGACAATAAGTTCTCGATCACACACCTTTCTTCGGATGATTTGAGCACCATTCACCTTTTCTACAGTCACATTGGCCCAAAATTGCCTCATATGCTCCTTATAGATGGTCGGGTTGACCAAAATCACATGAGCAATATGCGATGCTTTCAGAAAGTCGTTTATCTCATGAAATCCATCGACTTGTTTGACTTTCTCAAGAAATCCAAGCTTGTTGTGCTCCTTGTGAAATGCAAAATTAGCCATTTGATCGAGATTGCACAGAATCGTTGAGATGGAGGAGAAAGGGGTTTAGAGGTTAGGGTTTCAAAATAGCCGTTGGGGGTTTGGCAGTCAAAAGGGCTATTTATAGAGCGCAGATGACAATTAAAAGCAGTAGTAACAGATAACTAGCAGTAGTAACAGACAATAGTAATGACCGATAGAGACAAGCAGTAGTAACCAGAAGTAGAAATGACAACTAGCAGTAGTAATCAAGTCTAGAAGTAGTAACTATGCCTAGCGATAGTGACTAAGCCTAGCAGTAGTATCACTCTCCAGCGATATTAACAACCTCTAGTGGTGGTAACAACCCTTATCACCAATGATTATCTGAAACACTTTTAAACAAACTTGTTAAACGCATCATGCTCTACAAATAAAATTGAAAGACATAAAACAAAAGGAAAATATATAGAAATGGTACAAATGGAATAAAAAGAGGTTTATTCCGAGTTTATCATGCCCACACTTGTTATCAAATATGTAAAGCTACCCACATCAAATGCCTTAGTGAATAAATCTGCATATTGATTGTCTGTGTGAACCTTCAAAACTTGAATTAATTTCTTTTCATTGCAATCTCTAATAAAATGGTACCTGATTTCTATATGCTTTGTTTCAGAGTGCTTGACAGGATTGTTAACAATGCTAATAGCACTGTTATTGTCAATGAAAATAGGAGTGTTCAGAAAGGTAATACCATAGTCCAACATCTGATTCTGAATCCATAGCACTTGAGAGCAACAACTAGCAGCAACTACATACTCTGCTTCAGTTGTTAAGGTTGAAACTGTGGTTTGCTTCTTGCACTGCCATGAGACCAATCTTGCACCCAAAAACTGACATCCTCCTGAAGTTGACTTTCTGTCCAGATTTGCACCACCATAATCACTATCTGTATAGGCCAATAAGTCAAGAGGTGACTCATGTGGATACCAAAGTCCCAATCTAGGATAACCCTTTAGGTATCTGAATATCCTCTTGACTGCTTGAAAGTGTGTTTATTTAGGCCTAACTTGAAATCTTGCACACACACAGACTGCAAACATGATATCTGGTCTAGATGCAGTTAGATACGTGAGAGATCCAATCATGGATCTGTCATGGTGAACATCTACATCCTCCCCCTCAAGATCTGCAGTGAGTTGTTTGTGTGTCTCCATTGGTGTGCTTGCTGGCTTTGCATCACTGTACCCAAACTTGTCAAGCATGTCCTTCACATACTTGGATTGACTGATAAAGATGCCATCTTTCTTCTGATGTACTTGCAATCCAAGGAAGGTTAGCTTACCCATTGAACTCATCTTGAACCTCCTATGCATCAGTTCCTCAAATTCCTTGCAAAGATCATCTTTGGTGTATCCAAAAGTGATATCATCCACATAGATTTGTACAAATAGTACTTCCTTCTTTTCTCTTTTGATGAACATAGTCTTATCAATGACTCCTCTTTCAAACTCATTCTCTAAGAGATAGGTAGACAAAGTGTCATACCAAGCCCTTGGAGCTTGATGAAGTCCATACAAAGCTTTCTTCAATTTGTATACTTTGTCAGGAAACTTGGGATCTTCAAATCCTAGAGGCTGACAAACATATACTTCTTCATCGATCTTCCCATAGAGAAAATCACTCTTCACATCCATCTGGTACACCTTAAACTTCTTGAAAGAAGCAAATGCCAATAATAGTCTGATTGCCTCAATTNGCAACCAACCTTGCTTTGTTCTTGATTACAACCCCTCTTTCATCTTTCTTGTTTCTGAAAATCCACTTGGTGCCAATTGCCCTATGTCCCTTAGGCAAATCCACCAAGTCCCAAACATTCTGCAGCACAAACTGTACCAATTCTTCTTGCATTCCTTTATTCAGCTTGGATCTTTCATTACATCATAAGCCTTCTTTGGCTCAAATTGGGATAGAAAGCATGTCAACAACCTTGTCTATTGATTAGTTAGCCCTGCTGCTTTGCTTTGCTTTCTTGTAATCATTGGAGAAGCCATGTCACCAATTACCAGTGAGGTGGATGATTCTTCTGAGTCCTTGTTTGATGCACTGGCTCCTCTCTGAGGTTTTACATCCAAATTTGTATCATTCTGCTCAGGTGTCTCTTCACTCACTTGTGATGATTCTGAATGATATGAGCTTCCCACATTATCATCTCCAGTTGGATCGGTTTGAGTTGGTTCAGAAGAATGCTCCACATCAGCTGCTGGTTCCTTTTCTACCTCAGCTTCTCTTTCTTGATCCTTATCCTTAGAATTGCAGAATTCAATTGGATCAATTGTGGGTAAAGGAAACATCACAAATTGTTGTTCTGAGTCCTTGACCTGTTATGCATTTGGTCCTGTAAGCACTGCATCACTCATTCTCGAAGTGTTAGTTAGTGAATCAATGTCAAATAGTCAATCAGGACCTGTACCAGGTAAATTTGGTGTGTTCTCATTGCATTTGACATTGTCACTTTCCTCAATAATTCTAGATGAGCTATTAAAAACCCTATAAGCCTTACTTTGAGAAGAGTAACCAACAAGAAATCCATCCTCTATTTTACTATCAAACTTTCCTAAATGAGATTTAGTATTGAGAATTGTGCAAGGACACCCAAAAGGTTTGAAAAATCCTATAAAAGGTTTCTTCTTTTTGAAAAGTCCATAAGGTGTCCTGCCTTGAGATTTGACAACTAAAACTCTGTTTTGCACATAGCAAGCAGTATTAACAGCTTCTGCCCAAAAAGTAATTGGTAATTTTGAATAAGCTAACAGAGATCTAGCAGCCTCAATTAGTTTCCTATTTCTCCTCTCAGCAACAATATTCTGTTCAGGAGTTCTAGAAGCACTGAATTGTCTCTCAATATCTTTTTCCTCGCAAAACTGTTTAAGTCACTGTTTTTAAATTCAGTTCCATTATCAGACCTGATTACATTTACTCTTAGATTAGCTTGATTTTCTACTCTAGTGACAAAAGATTTGATCAGTCCACTTGTCTCACCCTTTGTTCTTAGAAAGAAAACCCATGTAAACTTTGAGTAATCATCAACAATGACTAAACAATAGGATTTCTTGCCAATACTCATCACATTGGTAGGGCCAAAAAGGTCCATATGTCGTAACTAAAGAGGTGATGAGATTGAGTTTATTTCTTTGGACTTATGAGAAGTTTTGTGTTGTTTACCTTTAAGATAAGCAACACAGTGATCATCAC
Organism: Carthamus tinctorius; assembly: GCA_001633085.1. Taxonomy (NCBI): domain Eukaryota; kingdom Viridiplantae; phylum Streptophyta; class Magnoliopsida; order Asterales; family Asteraceae; genus Carthamus; species Carthamus tinctorius. The sequence goes on along the minus strand of LUCG01001140.1, from coordinate 3,336 downwards.
ATAAAAATTCCTTTTGTGGCAAACCTCTTACAAGGTTATTTTTAACAAGTTTATTCATAGTTTTGAAATTCATGTGACACATCCTTCTGTGCCAAAGAGATGATTCAGTTAAAGATGCTTTTGAAAACAAACAATTTAGAGATGAATGCGTTGAAACATCTTCTAAGTCCAAATAATAAACATTGTCCTTCCTAGGTGTTCTTAGTAGTATCATATTTTCATCAACTACCTTGAAGCCTGGAGCAAGGATAATGCATTCAAAATTATTAAACAATATACTATGCTTTTTGTCACAAACCTGTACACTTAACATGTTGTATCTCAATTGCTCAACATAGAACACATCATCAAAGGTCATATTACCTTTGGAAACCTTACCTTTACCACTAATCTTACCTTACTTTTGATTATCTCCAAAAGCCACATGTCCTCCATCAAATCTTTTAAAGTCTTCAAGGAAAGACACGGTGCTTGTCATGTGCCTAGAGCAACCACTGTCAATGTGCCATATACTCTTCCTTCTTCCTTGGTTGCCCTGCACATAAGATGAAACAGTTAGTGTCTTGAAGGAACCCAAGCCAAGACGGTCTTGGGTATCCCATTATCATCAACATAGTTTACTTCAGCAAGCTTTATCTTGAGTTGATGATGAAAGTTTTGAATAACATGACTAGAATACCTTGTCACAATTATAGGTTTACCAGTACTAACTCTTGTAGCAGTACTAACTGAGTTAGCAGTACTATTTGAGTTAGTAGTAGTAACTTTACTAGCACTATTAACTGAACTAGTAGTAGTATTACTGAAATCAATAGTAACTCTATTAGCAGTACTATTGGAATTAGCAGTACCAACAGTTACTGCTGCTTTTGGGACCCAAATTTTGACAAAATTGTTTGCTTTCTTAACAACCTTTTTTTTAGGAAAAGTCTGTTTAGGTTTAGCAAACTTATTTTGAATGTGAGTCTTTTTGGAATAAACTTTTTTTTTGAATTAGTTCTCACATTTTTAGCCATATTGCTCAATCTTGTAGGTTTGTTACCAAAAGAGTGAAAAATTTAATTTTGAAAGTTTGCTCTCTGGTTAACAGGATCGAAATAACAGTATTTGGCCAAATGATTTAGTTTGCAACAGATAAAACAAGGTTCTGGTCTATTGATTTTCTTTAGATCAATTCCTTGTTTTTGGGCCCACTGTTGATTTCCGTTTCTCTGATTTCCCCTTATTTTCTAATTGACTTGGGGTTTTTTATGTTGACAAGTATAGGGATTTACAACAGTAGTTTGCATATAGTGAACTCCCTGTACTTTCTCTTTCCTATTCCTAGAGGTCTCAACTTTCTTACTCTCTACAAAAGGTCTTCATCCTTTCTCGTTGGTAAGAATTTGATTTTCAAGAGGAATTTCCTTTTGAACCTCATTATTTCTCTTAGGCTTACTCTCCTCACTCTCAGACTCCTTGTCATCATCTTCCACAGTTACCTGATCTAAAGGGTCTACTTCAGTGACACCTTCTTTTAAATCCTTCCTATCTAGTCTTTCCAAGAGGTCAATGGTGGGTGGGATGTAATTGTTGTATGGTGGTGGAGGGTTATGGTAACCTATTCCTCTTTTTTGATCATCATGGACTTGGGATTTAAGAATGGCATCCATTGTTTTAGAGGCTTTGGAAAAAATTTCTAGGTCTGATTTGGCCTGTTCTAGTTCATTCCTAACCTTCTCTAGCTCCCCTTTGGTTTTGGACCACTTAAGTTCAAGCTCTTTTTTTCCCACTTCCATTAGTTTTGGTCATAATGAAATTGAAGTTCATTGGCCTTATATGCTTTGATCCGTTCTTCAAAATTCACGATGACCAAACTGGACTCTCTTCTACTCTGCTCTAGCTTTTTGAGACTATCACTCATGTCTTGATTGTGATCCCTGTACTTTCTAACAGTTTCAAGACAAACTTTAGAACAAAGTTTAGATTTTACCTCAATGGGAATTTTTGAACTTGTAGATTCTGATAATTCAGCCATCAGTGCTTGATTCTGCATAGCTTCCTCAGCTTGATCACTCCAGTCAAATCCCAATCCTTCTTGAGACACCAATGCTTGGGATGATCCTCCACTGGCATTCCTGTTGTTGAACTTTGATTGGTGAGGGTTGTTGTTATACTGTTGTTTGGATGCTCCTCCTCTGCATTCTCTAGCAAAATGTCCTAGTTCATGACACATGTAGCACTCCACCTTTGATTTGTCAAATCCAGCACCATCTTCTCTCCTCATGGCAAAGTTGTTTCTGCCAGTTCTTTTGATGAATCTCTTGATTCTCATGGTCAGCATGGCCATCTGCCACTTGATGTCTATCTCTTCAAGATCATCTGAATTGATCTGCTCCAAATCATCATTGATGAGAGAAGAACTTGCATGACTTGCAAGAAAAGCTTCTAGAATTGTATCTGCAGATCCATCCTGCTTTGTAACAAAAGTAGCAGTAACAGGCTCTCTTTTGGCAGTAGTATCCAAAGTTGAAGAGAGTAAGGCAGCATTATGAGTGTATCTAGTTGGCCTTTTCTTTGCTTTAACCTCAGCCTAAAAAACCCTTAGATCATTGTAGAGATCATCGAGTTCCTTGTCTTCAAGATTATCATTTTGTCTGAATGAAACTGTGTACATAGTCCGTTCCTCTCCAAGAGACCTAAGGAACTTTCTGTTGACATCATCTTGATCCATCTTCACACCAACAGTAGCCAATTCTCCAATCAACTTATTGAACCTATCAAAGGTTTGAGTCATTGATTCATTCTTTGTGGATGTAAAGTTTTCATATTGTTGCTTGAGGATGGCTTTTTGATTCCTCTTAGTGCTCTTAGTCCCTGAAAACCTCTTCTCCAATGCATTCCACATAATCTTTGCATCTGCACAGTTGCAGAATTGGTGTTGATATTCATTGGGAATGGCCAAAAGCAGAGTGCTTAAAGCCTTCATCTCAGTCTGTCTGAGCTTTCTTTCTCCATCAGTCTTGGGAGGGGGTCTTCTTCCATCTTCTCCAACTTGGCCTTCCATTGATGGACCATTCTCAATGATGTCCCACATAGAATAATCTGTAAGAAGTATGTATTGCCTGATTCTGATCTTCCACATGTCAAACTCATTAGGTTTGAGCATTGGAACCTTTGAAACTAGAACACTNNAGGATCGAATTCTTAGTAAAGAATTAAAACTACTCAGATATATTGCTAAAGAAGTTGCGGAAAAACACTTTAACAATTATATGAAAAATACGATGAACTTGCAAATCACAACTGTTATTGATCAATAGTCGAATGATTACAAACCAAAGCCCCAATCTGTTG
>LUCG01001125.1:0-10017 GCA_001633085.1 Carthamus tinctorius | reverse complement strand
TGATAAAGAGTTCAAAACTCTAAAGAAAGTGGATACACTTCTTATTCTCAATTCTTGTTCCTCTTTCAAATGATTACAAAGATAACCTATTTATAAGGTACAAAAGACATATAAAGTGACTTAAAATAAATTCTAGACTTAAATTCCTAATCAACATAAATTCATGAACCTAGACATCATAGTTATCTTGATTCATAAAACTTATGTGACTTTTGACCATCTAATAATTTATTTAGGCCTAAAAAACGAAATTGCAATTTAACTATTCTAATTAGGCTAAAATATCACTAAAATAAAAGGCAAAGCTAGTTTGGTTATGAAACTGATGACCCGCAAAATGCTTCTTCGTGATTGGCTCCAAATATGGTAGTCTTCAAGAAATTAACTCTTTTTATTTTCGTGATTGACGCAAATTCTTCTTTTCGTCATTCAAGCCCCTTTAGGTCTTCATTGGCTCCATTCACTTGAATACCAGCCATGATGGATCATATCAGAATCGAAGATTGTTGCAGACTAGAAGTGCAAGAGGTTAGGGGTTAGGGTTTCAAAATAGCCGGCCGTTGGCGGTTTGGCGGTCGAATGGGCTATTTATAGGTGATGGTGACAGTTAAAAGCAGTAGTAACAGATAACTAGCAGTAGTAAGTCAACACAAACAGTGGTAACTACACCTGGCAGTTGTAACTAAGTACTAATAGTAGTAACTCCACTTGGCAGTTGTAACTCAGCCTCACGGTAGTAATTATGCCTAGCGGTAGTAACTATGCCTAGCGGTAGTAACTCGACTTTCACCTGTGCTGTATCTGAAACACTTTAAACATACAAATTAACTGCACCTGTACTATAAAAAGAACAATTAACTAAGAGAAAAAAATATACAAACAAAGGTATAAGAAGAACATAAAGAAAGTTTATTCAAAATTAATCATGCCCACACAAGTTATCAGATATGTAAATCTTCCCACATCAAAGGCTTTCGTGAAGAGATCAACATACTGATTATCAGTGTGAACTTTCATAACTTGAATTAGCTTCTTTTCATTACAGTCTCTGATAAAGTGGTACCTTATTTCTATATGTTTGGTTTTTGAATGCTTGACTGGATTATTAACAATACTAATAGCACTGTAGTTATCAATCAAAATAAGAGTGTTAAGAAACTTAATACCATAATCCAGCATCTGATTCTGGATCCAAAGCACTTGAGAGCAAAAACTTACAACTGCTACATACTCTGCTTTTGCTGTTGATGTGGAGACTGTGGTTTGTTTCTTACACTACCAAGATACGAGTCTTGCACCCAAAAATTGACATCCTCCAGAGGTTGACTTCCTATCCAGATTAGAACCTCCATAGTCACTATCAGTATAGGCCAATAGATCAAATGGAGACTCATTAGGATACCAAAGTCCCAACCTAGGTTGACCCTTTAGATACCTGAAAATTCTTTTGATTGCTTAAAGGTGTGAATCCTTTGGCCTCACTTGAAATCTAGCACAAACACAAACTGCAAATATAATATCTGGTCTGCATGCTGTGAGATACATTAGAGACCCAATCATGGATCTATATTGATGAACATCAACATCCTCCCCCTCAACATCAGCAGCGAGCTATTTGTGTGTTTCCATAAGAGTGCTTGCAGGTTTTGCATCTTTGAAGCCAAACTTGTGCAACATATCTTTCACATACTTGGATTGATTGATGAAGATACCATCTGCTTTTTGCTTCATTTGCAATCCAAGGATGAAAGTCAACTCACCCATAGAGCTCATCTTGAACTTCTTGTGCATTAATTTTTCAAACTCATTGCACAATGCATCTTTAGTAGAACCAAAGATGATATCATCCACATAAATCTGCACCAGTAGTACCTCCTGCTCTGTTCTCTTTATAAAAAAATTCTTGTCAATCACCCCTCTTTCAAAACCATTTTCCAATAGATAGGTAGACAGAGTGTCATACCATGCTCTTAGAGATTGATGAAGACAATATAGTGCCTTTCTCAGTTTGTATACTCTGTCAGGATATCTTGGATCTTCAAATCCAGGAGGTTGACAAACATATACTTCTTCATCAATTGTGCCATACAAGAATGCACTCTTCACATCCATCTGATATACCTTAAACTTCTTAAAGGAAGCAAAGGCTACGAATAGTCTAATTGCTTCTATACTTGCCACTAGGGCAAACACATCATTATAATCAATGCCTTCTTCTTGAGTGTACCCTTGAGCTACCAATCTTGCTTTGTTCTTGATAACAATGCCTCTCTCATCTTTCTTATTTCTAAAAATCCACTTTGTTCCAATAAATCTGTGTCCTCTGGAAGATCCACCAGATCCCATACATGTTGGAGTACAAATTAAAGCAGTTCCTCCTACATTGCCTCAATCCAAGTTGGATCTTTCATTGCATCATGAGCCTTCTTTGGCTCAACTTGTGATAGAGAGCAGGATAGTAAGCCTAGATGTGAAGATTGTGTAGTACCAACATGTTTACTTTGCTTTCTTGTGATCATTGGTGAAGCCATATCTCCAATCACCAGTGAGGATGGATGCTTCTTCTGAGTTATTGTGAGATGCAGAGGTTCCTCAGGGACATTTACCTCAAGATTAGAATCATTCTCCTCTGGATGTGCTGAAAATTATGATTCTGAAGATTTTGATTTATCTGTTCCATCTATCACCAGATTTTCACCTTGATCACTTGTAGGAGTGTCACTAGATCCAACATCTACATGTTATGGCACTATCTGAGTCTGCTCAACCTCTATTTCTTTCTCTGATTTAGATTCCTGTCTTTCCATAATGCATAACTCTATTGGATCAACTGTGGGTATAGGAAACAAGACAAAAGGTGTCTCTTGTTCCTTTACATGTTCTATACTTGAACCTGTACCAATTGCATTACTCATGTTCAAAGAGTAAGTTAGTGAATCAATGTCAAATAACCAATCAGGGCCAGTTCTAGGTATATTTGGAGTGTTCTGATTGCATTTGACATTGTCACTTTCTTCAAGACTCTAAAAGCTTGGCTTTGAGCAGAGTAACCAACAAGAAATCCATCATCAGATTTGCTTTCAAACTTGCCTAAGTGAGTTTTGGTATTGAGAATGGTACAAGGACACCCAAATGGTTTAAAAAATCTTATGAAAGGCTTTTTCTTTTTGAAAAGTTCATAGGGTATCTTGCCTTTTGATTTAACCACTAGAACTCTGTTTTGCACATAGCAAGCAGTGTTAACTGCTTCTGCCCAAAAAGTGATAGGTAACTTTGAATCAACTAACAAAGATCTAGCAGCCTCAATTAGTGTCCTATTCCTCCTCTCAGCAACACAATTCTGTTGAGGAGTTCTAGGAGCACTAAACTGTCTTTCAATACCTTTTTCCTCACAAAAACATTTTAAATCAGCATTCTAGAATTCAGTGCCATTGTCTGATCTTATGATTTTCACTTTCAGATTAGCTTGATTTTCTATTCTAGTAATAAAGGGTTTGATCAGTCCACTTGTCTCATCCTTTGTTCTTAGAAAGAAAACCCAAGTACATCTTGAGTTATCATCAACTATTACCAGACAATATGATTTCTTGTCAATACTCATCACATTAGTGGGACCAAATAAATCCATATGCAGTAACTGAAGAGGTGATGAGATAGTGTTAATTTCATCATTGGACTTATGAGAAGCTTTATGTTGTTTGCATTTAAGGCGTGCAACACATTGATCATCACATGAAAATTCTTTTGAGGACAGACCTCTGACAAGGTTGTTTTTAACAAGTAAGTTCATGTTTTTGAAATTCATGTGACACATCCTTTTGTGCCATAGAGATGTTTCACTCACAGAAGCTTTTGAAAACAAACAGTTTAGTGATGAATTTGATGTCACATCATCTAAGTCCAAACAATAAACATTGTCCTTTCTTGGAGTTCTCAATACTATCATACTTTCATCAACTATTTTAAACTTTGGAGAAAGAATAATGCACTCAGAATCATTACATAATATGCTATGTTTCTTGTCACAAACCTGTGATACACTTAACAAGTTGTATCTCAATTGCTCAACATAGTAAACATCATCAAAGGTCATTTGACCTTTAGAAACCGTACCTTTTCCGCTGATCTTACCTCCTTTTGGATTATCCCCAAAGGCAACATGTCCTCCATTAAACCTTTTAAAGTTTTCTAGATATGACATGTTACCTGTCATGTGTCTAGAGCAACCACTATCAATGTGCCATAAGTTCCCCTTCCTTCCAAGGTTGCCCTGCACATACAATGAAACAGTTAGTATTTAGAAGGAACCCAAGCCAAAAGGGTCTTGGGTTGCCCTTTCTCATCAACATACTTAACTTCAGTAAGCTTTGTCTTGATTTTCTTTGGAGCATCATGGCTAGAATACCTAGTCACAATTACAGGTGTCCTTACGGTATTAACATTGCTAGTGCTGCCAGCAGTCTTGCTTGAACTAGCAGTAGTATTGTCATTGCTGACAGTAGTATTGCTAGTACTAGCAGCAGTATTGTTAATACTTGCATTTTTAACTGAAACAGCAGTAGTATCACTTATAGCTGTTTTAGGAACCCAAATTCTTACTTGAGATTTTGCTTTCTGAGATTTCTTCTCTGGTTTAGCAAAGTTGTTTTGAACATGAGGCCTTTTTGGTTGTTCTTTCTGAAATTTTGGCCTCATGTTCCTACCTATCATGACCCTTTCAGGAACTCCATTCCTTAAAGAGTTGTAAAATTTGTTATGAAAATTAACTCTTTGATTTATGGGATTAAAATAACAATGTTTAGCCAAATGGTTCAGCTTACAACATATAAAGCAAGGTTTTGGCCTATTGATTTTCTTGAGATCAATACCTTGCTTTTGTGACCATTGTTGATTTTTGTTCCGTTGATTTCCCCTGATCTTATCATGTTTTTGGGGTTTTTGTTGTTGACAAGTACAGGGAGTAACAACAATAGTTTGTGTATAGTAAGCTTTCTGTCCCTGTCTTTTCTTGTCAACTATCTTACTCTCCAAAAATGACATTCCTCCCTTTTCATTGGTTAGAAAATGATTCTCTTCAGACATCTCCTTTTGCTTTTCATTCCTTCCACCTAAATCTTCTAGATCCTCTTCTACAGTTACTTGATCTTTGGGATCAATCTCAGTTGTCACTTCCTTGGACCTGTCTAATCTATTCAAAAGGTCTGATGTGGGAGGAATATAGTTATTATTATATGGGGGTGGTGTGTTATTACAACCTATCCCTCTTTTTAGATCATCATTAACCTGGGCTTTGAGAATTTCATCCATAGCTTTAGAAGCTTTGGAGAACTTTTCTATGTCATCCTTAGCCTGATCTAACTCACGTCTAACCTTTTCTAACTCATCTCTATATTTGGACAACTTGATCTCATAGTCCTTCTTTTCCCACTTCCAATAATTTTGGTCATAGCCAAACTGGATTTCATTAGCTTGATATGCCTTTATTTGTTCCTCCAGATTTCCTATGACTATATTGGACTCTCTCCCATTTTGCTCTAACTTCTTAATACTATCACACATGTCCTGATTGTGGTCCATGTACTTTTTAAAAACATCAAGACAAGCTTTGGAGCAGAGTTTTGATTTTACCTCACTTGGGATCTCTAAACTGGTAGCTTCTGAACCTTCAGCCATTAGAGCTTGGTTTTGTATGGCTTCCTCTGCATGTTCACTCCAATCAAAGCCAAATCATTCTGGTGACACCAATGCTTGAGAAGATCCTCCATTGGTATTCCTGTTGTTGTTCTTGGAGGGTTGAGAATTATATTGTTGATTGGATGTTCCTCCTCTGCATTCTCTAGCAAAGTGTCCAAGGTCATTACACTTGTAACATCTGACCTTGGTTTTATCAAAACCAGCTCCATCTTCCCTTTTCATTCCAAAGTTGTTTCTCCCAGTCTTCTTGATAAACCTCTTCATTCTCAAAGTCAACATGGCCAGTTGCCATTTGATATCCATCTCTTCCAAGTCTTCAGCACCAATCTGCTCCAAATCATCATTGATCAGGGATGATTTAACATGATTAGCAAGAAAAGCTTCTAGAATTGCATCACTAGATCCATCTTGCTTGCAAGAGATAGGTGCAGCAGCAGTAACAGTTTCATCAACAGCATTATTGATGAAAGTAGTATTATCAGTTGATAATAGTGCTGCGTTGTGAGTATATCCTGTAGGTCTTCTCTTAGATTCCACTTCAGCTTCAAAGACCCTTAAATCATTGTAAAGGTCATCAAGTTCCTTATCTTCCAGATTTTCATTATGTCTGAATGAAACAGTGTAGATCAGCCATTCCTCTCCTAGAGACTTGAGGAATTTCCTGTTGAGATCATCATTGTCAATCTTTACTCCAACAATTGCTAGTTCTCTAATAAGTTTGTTGAACCTGTCAAAAGTTTGAGTCGTAGTTTCATTCTTAGTAGATATGAAATTCTCATATTGTTGCTTTAGAATGGCCTTCTGGTTTCTTTTGGTGCTCTTCGTTCAAGCAAACCTTTTCTCCATGGCATTCCATAGCACTTTGGCATTCTCACACTTGCAAAATTGATGTTGATATTCATTAGGAACAGCCATGAGAAGAGTGCTTAGAGCCTTCATCTCTGCTTGTTTGATTTTCCTATCCGCATAATTCTTTGGAGGGGCTCTAACTCCATCTTCTCCAATAGGTGCTTTTCTAGATGGCCCATTCTGAATGATCTCCCACATTAAATAATTTGTAAGTAGAATATACTGGCAGATCTTGATTTTCCACATGTCAAACTCATTGGGTTTGAGCATGGGAACTTTAGAAACAAGAACATTGTCTTGACCTTCCATTGTGATGGTTTTGATCCCTGAGTTTTAATGGCTCTGATACCACTTGTCAGGATCGAATTCTTAGACAAGAATTAAAAACACACTCAGATATAATGTTAAAGAAGTTTGCGGAATAACACTTTAACAATTAAAAACAGAAATCACAAAAGATTTAAATCACTTGTATTGAATTAGCAATTGAATGATTACAAACCAAAGCCCCAATCTGATGAACAAAATTCACCAGACGTGCACTATTTCTCTAATGCAAGGATCTAACTATCTTGAGGCTAAACTTTTCTCTCAGAACAAAAGCTAAAACAATTCGTCATCGGCTAAACAAAACCTATCTATTATATATACAGATTACATGATAAGGAATAAGGAAAATAGATCTTCAAAATAATCTCCAAGATCTTCGGAATCTATGCCTTATCGCTTCACTTGAATCCTTTCCTTATCATAAACACAACAGCAGTAGTAAGTTAGAAGCAGCTGTAACTTCTTCTTCTTGCAGTAGTAACTTACTGTTGTTGGTTTCTTCTTGCAGCAATAACTCTGACAGCAGTAACTTTTGAGCACGCAGTAGTAATTCTTCCACCAGTAGTAACTTACTGCTGTTTCTTCAAAACTTCATTTTTCAAACCCAACAAAAATGCTTTTTGATCAATACAATAGTGATTCTCTCACTTTTCACATACAAGTGCATGTTCTTGGTGTTCTTCATTTGCAGTAAGATTAAACTTTCTAGATGTAATCAATTGCTTACTGTTTTGATTGTTTAGACTATAAAACTCTCAATTCTTGTCTTCTGATGCACTATATTCATTATTTTTGAGATTTATAGTCTGATTAGTACTAAAATTGTTAATTACGGGATCAACAATTGGTATCAGAGCAGGATTGAATTACAAATTCAATTGTTCCTGTGTTTTGGTACTAATTAAGTGAAGCAAACACCATTGTTCTTCTTTTCTATCCTGTTTCTTAAGCTTTTAAAGCTTTTTCTTCTTCTTCCATAGCGACTGGTTCATTCATGAGCACTGGATCGCAATCTAAACCACCATCACTGTCCCGTGATGAATATCCTCAATGGAAAGTGCGAATGGTTTCATTTTTGGAAGGAATTCATCCACGGATTGTTGAATTTCTTCATAATCCTCCTCATATTCCAATGAAATTCATTCCACGTGTTCCTGCTACTGCTACTACTGCTGCTACTGCTGAAGTCCCTGAAAGTGTGGAACCAAAACCAGTTGAAGAATGGAGTGAATCTGATAACGAAATAGCTGGATTAGCTGCCAAGTGCAAAAGGCTTTTGATCATGACAATTCCTAATGACATCTTTGAATCACTAGATTAATGTGAAACATCGACGGAACTCTGGGCACAACTGCAATGACAATTGGAAGGGGGACTGAAACTCTAAAGAACAATAGAGCAATCTGCATCAATGAATATCACGACTTCAAGACTCTAGAATGAGAAGCATTGAAAGATACTTACTCAAGGTTTAACACCCTTATGAGTAAATGCAGTAGATTCGGAGTACCCAGAACCTCTGAAGAAAACAATGCTCTTTTTCTCAAGAGTCTAAGTAAAGAATGGGCAAATTTGACCATGTCAAAGCAATCCACTTTAGATCTTGAAGTGTGGTCTCTTTCTGACATCTATGGCATTGTGAAAAGTCAAGAGCCTCATGTTTTGAGAATGAAGAAGCAGGTTGTGTTAGGATTATGTGCAAGACAGTAACAGGGTTTACCGTGTCTAATGTTATAAGACACTAGTGGGTCACACTGCTACACACCCAATTAGAGGTAATTTTGATTTACCAATTGTGTGGGATAATTAATTAGTTTAATTAATTATTGATGAGAGAAATAAATAATAAATAGTTATTTATTATTTATAGATAAGTAAATATAGTGTAATTAATTAATAGTTAATTAATTAAATAAAAGGGTTTTTGTTTAATTAATANTTTTTCATTCAACAGATTCAGTTTTTCTTAACCAAAAAGAAACCCAGAGAAAAACCCTCTAAACCTCTCTCTCTCTCTCTGCGATCGACACACACACACACACATACACAAATCAGCTTGACTTGTGTATCTGGTTAATCCTAAGGCGGTCTAGCAGTCTATCTCGTGGTGGTGCAGTATTGGTGTATTCCCCGCAAGCTTTCCAGACAATCACTGATAGCCTAAAGGTATATTTGATAAACCTTCTTTTTGTGTCTGTATGTAATTCGGTTGGATCTATGGTTTGGGAATCTGTGTTTTATTTTCCGCTGTGCATTATGTTTTTGTACCACAAATTCCCAACAGTGGTATCAGAACAACTTCTGTATTCATACGGATCTGTTTGTGTTTAATTTCGTTTAAATAGGATTTCTTGGATAACAATTTTTTTGTGTTTCATGTGGGTTTTATAAAAATTGTTTTTTTATCGGATACCCACACGACGGTGGCAATCGGTGGTGGAACGGCGGCAGTTCGCAGGCCGAACCACCGGTCGATCACCGGTTGGAACCTAACTGCGCCGATCGCCGGCTACCGAGTATCGTTGGCGTGACAGCGGCGGTTGTGGTCGAAAACCACCGGCCGAACCGCCGGCTGCCTTGCAGCAATGCCTACCGGTAGCGATGGTGGTTGTTTTTGGTTAATCGACCAGCCACGCCGGTGGCGGTGGCGGCTGTTGCCTGTTGTTGCTGTCGCCGGCCGATGGTGATGGTGGTGGGGCTGTTGCTTGCTGCTGCTGTCGCCGGCCAACGGGGATGGTGGTGGCCGATTGCTGCTGCTGTGACCAGTTGTTGCTGTCATTTTCGCCGGCAGCGGCGATGGTGGCCGCGTCTGTCATTGCTGTCGCCGCACGCCGGCGGTGGCGGTGACCGGTTGTTGCCGTCAATGTCGCCGGCAGCGGCGGTGTTCCCTCGGGTATCATCGCTGGCGGTTCCGTGATCAAACCATGGGTTACGAGAACGATGGNAGTTTTTGAATCCAAGTTTTGGACCCAAAAAGGTTTTAATTGGATTTTAACCCAAGCTAAAATTAATTTGTTTTATTTGGTAATGGTTTATTTCAATCAGATAATTACCTTATAAAATTAATTATTGTTTTGATAGACTAGTTAACGTACCCGCGCGATGCAGCGGGTGAGAATAATTGTAAAGCATTTCTCATTTGTT
>LUCG01001115.1:363-11516 GCA_001633085.1 Carthamus tinctorius | reverse complement strand
CCTCACGTTCACAACCAAAAAGTGGTTCACATTTGAACTTTCCTCTATATATATATATCTATAATTTATTACCTAGTGTTCAAAATAAGCTTTCTAGAGTTTTATGCTTTTAAATATTCAAAATAAATGACTTTTATTGTCAAGATACAGATAAAAATAGAAGAAAGCTATATTTAGAGAAGTCAATAATTATCTTCTATGAAAATATAGATAAAAATGGAATAAAATTAAACTTAGAGATGTCATAATTATCTTCATATATTTTATATTTTTAAATAAGAGGGTGTTTGTGATTGCTTTTTAAGGTTTAAAAGTGCTTTTGATCAAAAGCACTTATTGACTTATGGTGGTGTGAAAATGAGTTTTTAAAAAATTGTTTGGATTAGCTTTGTGGTAGTAAAAGTCAATAANTTACTCTAAAAGCACTTTTGAAAAGTGTTTCTCAGGTTGCCAAACAATATTTTTAACTTATTGGCTTTTTGAAAAGCCAATAAGTCAATAAACACTTTTTAAAAGCAATCCCAAACACCCTCTAAAGTAAAAGAAATTTAGTTTAGGAGGAAAAATACAGATTTCCGAGACAGCGAACACGTGTCACCCGGTTAGTTATATGTTTTTACGGGCGGCAAGTGAGAGTGGGTCCGTCACAGCTCGAATTTGCGGTGTGGATTGACGTTCCTCTCATCGCTGGCATTTTCTTTCTTTCCTCCATTAATGGCTGCTTTCTCAATTTTTTAATTCCGCCATTTTTTTAATCTCTTTCTCGTTGTTCACAGAAAGGCTTCCACAACCAAAATTCTTCACAACCTCTTCCCCTGTTTTTGTGCACTATTCAATCCAAAACATTCTTCCCAAACCCTTCCTCTTCTAATCCGATTAGGGTTTCGCGCTACTCTTTCCACTTGGCGGGAAACAAATTCAGGTCGATTATTGCTCTCTTCTCCCTCTAATCCTTGTTTATCGTTCATGTTATTTGAATTTTGATATCTGGTTAGGCTCTGGATTGAGTTTGATTATTAGTTGAACAGATTGTGTGAGTCAGGGTTGTTCTTCTATAATACACAAACATAAGAATCTATTATTAAGCTTAGGTTTTCTGTTATCTGTGGTAGAAGGGGAGATTTTGAGTAGAAATGGGGAAACCTACTGGTAAGAAGAAGTTAGTGACTGTTGTTGAAAAGGTAACGAAACAAAACAAATCATCATCATCATCATCTGATCGAACTTCCAAACAAATTGATGAAGACACTGCTGTCTTCATTCGTATGTCTCAGGAGATGAAGGAAGAAGGAAATAAACTGTTTCAGAAGCATGATAACGAAGGTGCCATGTTGAAGTATGAGAAGGCTCTCAAATTGTTACCTAGAAACCATATAGATGTTGCATATTTACGAACCAAGATGGCCGATTGTTATATGCAATTGGGACTTGGAGAGTACCCTAGAGCTATACAGGAATGTAATTTGGCTCTTGAAGTTGCTCCCAAGTATAGCAAGGCGTTGTTGAGGAGAGCCAGGTGTTACGAGGCTCTGAACAAGTTCGATTGGGCATTGAGAGATGTTAAGAACGTGTTGAGTATGGAGCCTAATAACCAGACGGCACTGGAGATTGAGGATTCCGTGAAGAAGGCAATTGAGCGGAAGGGTATGAAAGTTGAAGATATTGATGTCGGTTTGCCGCCTGAAGATATCAAGCCTAATTCGTTAGAGGCAGTGAAAATGTTGAAAGAAAAGGTTAAAAAGAAGAAGAGCAATATTTTTGAGAACAAGAAGGGTGAAGAAGTTAAGGAAAGCAAGGTAAAGAGAGTTGAAGACAAGAGGGTTGATCATGTGGAGAAAAAAGCCGATGAAAAGGTGGTCGTGGAGGATACAACAAGCATCAAAGAAGAAAAAGTGGTCACGAGGACAGTGAAGCTGGTGCTTGGAGATGATATAAGATGGGCACAGCTACCCGTTAATTGTAGCATTGGATTGGTGAGGGAGGTAGTCCGTGACCGTTTTCCTGGCCTAGATGGCGTGCTTATCAAGTTTAAAGATCGAGAAGGTGATTTAGTCACCATCATAACTACCGCTGAGCTGAGATTGGCCGAGGCTTCTAGTGATCCTCAAGGTTCTTTTAGACTGTACCTAGCAGAAGTTAGTCAAGATAAAGAGCCATTTTATGAGGGTTTGAAAGATGAAGGCATTTCCAAGGCCGATAGCATCGTATCTAGTGTTTCTGAGAATGTGGAAAAAAGTAAGGGAGTGGAGAAGGGCACAACTTGTGTAGAGGAATGGATTGTGCAATTTGCAAGGCTATTCAAGAACCATGTGGGATTTGATACTAATCCATACTTGGATCTTCATGAGCTCGGAATGGAACTGTATTCAGAAGCAATGGAAGATACTGTTACGACTGAGAGCTCCCAAAAGCTTTTTGACATTGCTGGCTCACAGTTCCAAGAGATGTCTGCTTTAGCCTTGTTTAATTGGGGGAATGTGCATATGAACAAGGCAAGGAAATGGGTGATCGTTGCAGAAGACGGAACCAAAGATTCAGTAGCACAACAGGTGAAAGTTGGATACGAATGGGCTCAAAAAGAATACGGAAAAGCAGAGAAAAGATACGAAGAGGCACTAAAGATTAAGCCGGACTTTTATGAAGGTCATCTTGCACTTGGGCAGCAGCAGTTTGAACAGGCCAAGCTCTCATGGTACTATGCTTTAGGGAGCAAAGCTGATATGGAGGAAAGACTGACTTCACAAGTTTTGGAGCTATATAATAAGGCAGAGGACAACATGGAAAAGGGAATGCAGATGTGGGAAGAATTAGAAGAACGGCGATTAAATGGATTGAGCTTATCTGATAAACATAAAGAGGAATTGCTGAACATTGGGTTTGAAGGGATTATTAAAGATGTATCTGCTGATGAAGCTGCAGAGCAAGCTGCAAATATCAGATCTCAGATATATATCTTATGGGGTACAATGCTTTATGAGCGATCTGTTGTGGAATTTAAGTTAAGTTTGCCATCTTGGGAAGAATGTTTGGAAGTCTCAATTGAAAAGTTTGAACTTGCCGGAGCATCTCCAACAGATATAACTGTAATTATAAAGAATCACTGCTCCAATGGAACAGCTTTGGAAGGTAAATTGATATGCCTATTAATAGAAACTGTATAATAAATAATACATCTTATGAAATTATATGACTGTTTACATTCGTAAGTATGAGAAATTGATTTATGTTTCATAATTGTATTACAACAGGTCTTAGTTTCAAAATTGATGAAATAGTCCAGGCGTGGAATGAAATGTTTGATACAAAACGGTGGCAGACTGGGCTTCCATCATTTCGGCTAGAACCATTGTTTCGGCGTCGGGTCTCAAAACTACATTCTCTCATGGAGCATTTCTGAAATTTCGACGCTTATCTTTGGTGGTTCTTAAGAATGATGATGGATAAGAATATAAGATGGTGTGATTTACTCATTGATTGCTCAAGTATGTGGTTCTCAAGTAATATAGGTAAGTCGTCATCTCAAATTTTTTGCTTTCTATATAATCAAGAGTGAACCTCTGTTGTTTTTTGCAACTAATTGCATCTTAGGTTAATTGTCAACAATATCATAAGCAAACTTTTACAGCAGATGATAATATTGTAAATTTTCGCAATAGGATAGCAAGTCCTGTATGTCACACTTCAACTTGAATCAAAGTTGAAGTCCCGGATACACATTTATCTCAAATCACTGGAGTAAGTTGGCGATGCAAGAACTGTTTGGTGGTTTTAGCTACACATTTGGAGGCTTTCCACATACAAAATGGAATGCAATAATGCTAGAAAATGTCTTAAGATCAACAAACTGGACTTTTCACTTTGGTCCAAGAATATCTGCTGCCTCATTTTGGTTTACCCATTAAGATAGCTGATTCTACTTTATGCTGCGTGCTTCTAATGAACAGGTCAACATCATTCAGTTTGGAATTCCTAGTTTATATAAACCATCATGCCACGCCATATGAATTTAGGCTCTTCACATAATTCATAGATGTAAGGATAGTAAATAATTGTAATTCACCCTCAGTTTTTTTTTTTTTTCTTAAAAGGGATTCTGTCCTATTTAAATACTGGACTACTGAAGGTTTTCTCACTTTTTAGTGACCACCTTCTCAAGTGGGGGGCTTGGTAAGCCAGCTACATTCAACCAATTTTGAATATAAATGTTCATGATAAAAAAAGGGACACGGTTTTAGAAATGTGAAATTATCACTTCTTAATCACCACACAATTGTTAATGCAATAAACATCGGGCAATGATCAAGGTTTTGAATTTTTACGTTTTGAAGTCTTTCGTACTCCTGTTGGCTGAACTTTGTGATTTCTGTTTACTCGCCTAGAGCTGCTTGAAGTCTCCAAACCTGAAAAGAAGAAAGATTATCGTAAGAACTAAGAAGCAAACTAATTCATTAAGATTTATATAAAAAAAGTCATAGATAGTGCAAAAATGATGCTTACCTCCTCAGCAAGATCCTTCTTTGACATTTTCTTTACAATTTCAGGTGGATAACCACAAAAAGTGTTATAACTGCACAAATAGTCAAATGTCAAGAAGCAAAGGCATACTACGAAACCATTTTGCAATAAAATAGCATTAGATTTTATATTGTGTTTAACTTTTGATAAAAAGCCTTTTTAGGATGTCATGTTAGCTCTACATGAGACAAGTTGTTGAGCATTCTCCATTTTCATGGAGCATATAGTTTTTAGACTTCTTCACAAATAGAAAACCAATTATTAATTGCCTTAAACCTAATATTGTGCATTAGAGACATGAAACTTAGCCGACCTCTTGTCTTATTGTTGGGTGTAGTTTGTTCCTTGAAAACCCAAGTTTCAAATCATATGGAAATAGTCTTCTTGATCAAGTTTTCTCTGTTTTACCAATTTAATCTATTACAAGATCTTCAGCTAGAGGTCCCACAAGCATCAATGCATATCCTGCTTGGTGGTGCCGGGGTATGCTAAGAAAACTATTGTTCAGCTTTCTCATGTCACACACCGTTTCACCACCACTAGGACACCTGTGATGAAGGTAAGGAGATGGCAACGATTTTCTTATAGAACTCGGTTACATGTAGGTACAGGGAACAGTTGTCTTTTTTTTTTCTAGTGTTCTAGAAATGGATGTGAAACTTATGATATAAAGTCACTAAAAATACTGGGCCAATTTGCGGTAGTGCCTATTTATATTTATGCAGTGCAACACTCTTGTTTCACCTTTTCTCTTGCTTGCTTGACCCCCTTTCAGCTTATGACAATGATAAACCATTTCCAGACCTTTTGCTGTTGGTAAATTGTTACTTCTAATGGCAGAAGAGCCAATAATTTGTCTTGTTTACCAATTAGCTATTTATATCGATAGTTATTTTATGATACCAATACCATCTTGTTTCCTATAGAATCCCTTCATCCTGAATTTCTTTTCCTTTATTTTGCAGGTTGCTTTTGTCGTCGATTATTGTATTTAATGGTGTTCCTTTTGCTACTGGAAGTGAAAGACGCGAATTTTTTTCTTTCAGGATTTCGTTATTTTTAGTGCGAGTGAGGAGGCGGCTTTTATTGACTGCAAAAGTCGGTGAAGCTCCTGGTCCTATATATTTATTCCCTAATTAAGGGCATAAATCATTTTTTTATACATGAAGTTGCATAGTTTGTGGTAAGATCAAAAAGGGTATGCTTGATCTTGTTAGAAAGATTATTGATTTGTAGCTGCAAAATTCATTGCAGTTGGTTTGTTCAGTTCTTCTCATGGGAGCAAATGAGGTGCAAAAAAGTGTGATTCTTTAAAGAAATTTGATTGTTTTGTAAAGTCTTTTGTATTTTTTTACTGGTTTATTCTTTAAGAAACTTCACACTGCACACATTTAATAAGTATAAACTTATAAAATTATTACAAGTAATAATGTAAAAATCTAGCAGGTAGATGACAAAGATGAGCATATTAAAGCTTCAAGCTTAAAAATCTCATTTCTTTATGAATATGGGATGGTTTATCTCATACTTCCCCACTTAAATTCTTGACGTAGTCGTCTAGCCCCACATCTTCCGTAAGAATTGACTATGCGGTTTTCAAATAAGATATTATAAACCCTCCCTCGGTTACTAATCCATATCAACTGGGTTTGCCTCACCATCTTGATGGTACACGAATTGGCTTTCATATAATTTGTAACGCCATTAGCCTAAAACAATATACTATTCCAATATCTTCAAACCACAAGCATTATGTGTGGTGGATAAAGACATGATGATGATAAAATCAATTTGGACTTGAATCCTGCCATCTACATATGTGTTTGTGGCCGCTAGGAGATTTACCTTGGTACTATGGGCAAAACCTACAACCATGACTTGCCACGAGATTAATCTTAGAGATTATTCATTCCCAAAAACTTTAAATTAACTCAAAAATTATAACCATGGCAAAACTTAACAACCTACAACTTGCGGGTAATAGCTCACAGATTTAGTTTATTTATATAATTGCATAAGATGCATTGTTAGTGGACTAAAATCTTTTCCAGTAAGTTAAGATCTTACCGGATAAACATTGGGTAAACGAACTATTAAATCCAAACGAAATACTGTTTTCTTAGGCAAAATTGAGTTTAAGCTTGGAAAAATTCAAATAAGATTAAAATCAAAGAGTAGCAAGTTTGTTAGTTTACAAATTAATTATTTTTTGTATTTAGAAAAAAATATTTAATATTAATTATGTTAAAATGCTTATTTTGTTATGAGATGATGACCATTGAGGATAAGTTTGGTAGTGGAGTAGTGGAAGTGGACCATTAATTATTATTTGATAGCATCTTCATTGGCTTCGCCTTAGTTGACTCAACTTTTTATTTCTAATCCGTCGTCTCAAAGATAAACAATCTACGTAAAACTTAGGTGGTGTTTGTTTGCCTCTTAACAGCTCCATTAAGAGGAAACCTCTGAATCTTTAAGAGGTGAATCCTGTTTGGTAAGAAAATGGACTGCCTCTTAATGGTTCCAAAACCCTCTGAATGATTAAGTATCCTGGATGTCTCTTAACCATTAAGAGTCCTGATTTCATACTCAACAATTACCAAACTAGCATATTTCATTTTGCACCATATCATAAGAGCCTCTTAATCATTCTAACCGCTTAATCATCCAGCACCAAACTATTCAGCAACTGCCAAACAGTCCCTTTATATAAAGTTTTTTAACATGTATAATCATCAATATTTTAATTAATAAAAAAACACTTTAACCATAATAATAATAAAAAAGTCTCCTTCTTCTCCTAACTAAAGGTAAAATAGGAAATACATATTTTTTAAGAAATACTAAAACTAAAACTAAAATGAAAATATAGATAATTATTTGAGAGATGGAGGAAGAATGATTTATTGTTTATTGATATTTTTTGTTAACTAATAAGATTCAAAAAATCAATTTACTATTGATATATATGATAAAAAGTGGAGAAATTCATTATTATAGCCATTTTAAAAATGACGTATATCTTAGCTAAAATCTTCCTAAAACTCACCAAATAACCATCATCTTCTCTTATAAAAGTCCTCCCCAGACGAAGATCTCTTTTTCCGGTCAAAATTAGACAACTCCCCCCTGGGCGGATTTTTGAAAAATTGCAATTTTGGGGAGAAATTTATTGGGGAGGAGATGATTTGGAAAGGAATTTGCTGGGGAGGAGATAATAGTTTTGGCCGACAATCAAATTAAATATTTGGTTTTAAAGCGTCTAAATCAAATACTTTATAAGTAAAAAAATGAGTTAAATCTTTGTGGAGTAGGAGAAGGATCATGTGAAAAATTGTAATCAATGTGAAAAGCTTTGAGAATTGGATCTGAATCTTAATCTTTGATCACTTTTAATTTTACGTCCTCCCATGAATTATGTTTTAGTCAACAACATGATCTCGTACATCTTATCGGAGGTTGAGGGTGCTCGGCGTGGAGTGGGGTGATCAAAGTGGATGAAGAGTTGGAGGGATTGGGGATTAATTTCATACCCTCGATTAGGAGAGTGGTAGGTGATGGGAGGGAAATGAGGTTTTAATTAAATAGGGCTTTAAGTGAGAGATTGGCCGATAAGTATGGGAGGCTGTAGAGACTTGAAACACATAAAGAGGTGTCGTAGCATCGAGATGGGATAGGGAAAGGGGAGTCGGATTGTGGAAGTGGGAGTGGAGGAGGAAGCCTAGGGGAAGAGAGAGAGGAGCGTTCATGAACTTGTTGTCTCTTTTACAGGAATGGCGACCAAATGGATCCAGATGAGATAAAGTAAGGTGGCTCTTGGCATTGGATGGGGAACTCTTGGTCCAACAATTGAAATCATTAATCTGGGAAAAAATGGAAGCATCGGTACCGGCTGTGGAAGAGACAAGATGGTCGAAGGTAATACCAAAAAAGATCGGTATTCTACAGTGGAGAACGAGACTGGGAAGTCCTCACCGAAATCGACTGGTGTTCAAAAAGGAGAATAAAACGTCAGAGTAACAGTTTTTCCCGTTGCAAAGAAAGATTTTTGAATGGTTAGAAAAGCGAACATGGAAAGTATCGCTCGACTGGAATAGTTGGTTGTCGGATCCTACTGAAATCTCGGAGTAATCGGAGACACTTCGTTCTTGAAGTAGCTTCGAAAGGGGTGGTAGCATGTGTTTTAGAGGTGTAAAATGTGGATATCGTCACTGCATCAAAAATAAAAATGGCGATGCTTTTGGTGGCACTGTGCATTAGTGTGCAAAAAATCATCGAGCAGGAAGAGATTGATATTGTAATGTTTTGATTTATGTTCACAGCCTGCGTTATATTGTCTTCGCTATCGGTTTCGTTGGTTGGTGTGTGGTCGATCGGGTCTTGAGCAGGTGGTGGTTCAGGCCGTTTCACAGCTTGTGACCCCATCTCTTGTTGTTGTTCTGTGTTAGCTTGGTGTGGTATTGTTGTTTCGGTTTTTTGCGAATGTAGGTGGACTCTTGTATTATTTGGTTTCTGGTGGTTATAAAAGTTTTGCCTTTCAAAAAAAAAATAAAAAATATTACATGTTATTTGAAGAAATAATTATAGAACACAAAAAGAGAAACTTATCATTAAAGAGGGGATAATGGTAACCCCATCAGGTAGCACTAAAAAGGCTACTAAGTCCAAAGATACGTATCATTCACATTATTAATTCCTAGAAATGAAATATATAAATTCCGATTATGATATATCACATTATTCTATTTTGATTTAATCAAATAATGGTCTTATCTTAACTTTAGGATGGTAGATAATTGTATTCGACATATTGAATTAAAGTCAAGGCATAATCGTTTATTATAAATTTTATACTGATTTTTCTATTTATGACGAATTACGGATCATAAAAGTAATGGAATGATATTGCTCTAAAAAGTGACATTTACTTTTTTATATTGGTCAATATTGTTGCTTTCATTAGAAAAAACAATAAATAAAACGTTATAGTTAATATGATTATGTGTTTAAAATGTGACTAATAATCTTTTCGAGATACATAAAATAAAGAAAAAACAATATGGTCAAAAAATAGTATAGGTGATTAAAATTGAATAACTGTTGGTACGCAAAATTGCAAAATTATATATATATAACATTTTACAGGAAGTTTTTCACTGTTCATGAAATAGTACTTTTATGGTAAAGTACAACTTTGGTCCTTCAGGTTTGATATCTATAGCGTTTTGCGTCATTGATCTTTAAAAACTGCTTTTTTCATTCCTATAGTTTTTTTTTATTCCATTTTCTTCCCTCCATCTAACTTTGTTAAATTATGTAGTTAACTCATCTAATTTTTTTTGATTAAATTACATATTTAATGTTTGATTAACTCAACTTTGGTTAACTCATCTTTATATTTTTTATTCTCAAATTACAATATTACATAATTCACATTTTGTTACTTTTTACTTTCTTTATTTATTTTATTAAGACATTTTGTTTTATTAGTTAATTATAAACTATTATAACTTTAATCAAATAATTTCATTAAGCTATTAATAAGAACATGATATTTTTTTCCTAAAGTTTTAGGTTAAAATCTCTTAAAATTAATATTTTTTATTTATTGATTTACTATTTATCTATTTTAAATAACTATCCACATATAAAATCTATCACATTTTACAACCCGGTACGAAGCCAACGTCTTAATAACTAGTTTTAATACAAAAATTGGTATTAATGATTAGAGATGCCCATCAAATTAAATTGAGTTTTTTTTTTGGATATTCTAGAAAAAAGCAAATAAATTTGGATTTAAATTATATTGAAAAAACTATCATATTATTGTCTCTTAGAAAAAAAATGTATTTTTCTTATATTAGTTGTCATTATCTTTAATGAGAAAATACATGTAGATAGACAAAAACAAAAATACATTCATCTTAGACAATGTTGTGTCACAAATCCGCAACCACCCATGCATGTCAAATTTTAATAGTTATCGATTAGAACAAAGACCAAAGTTATGCATCATCATTACACGGATAACTGATTTACAAAAGGTATATACTCTATTTTTTTATTAATTTTTTTGTAATGTTGAGGAATTCTATAAAACAAATTTATTATATTAAAGTTGTTGATCTTCAGTTTGGTCACATAATGTTGTAAGACAAAATACTGAAAACAACATGACAAATACATGATTCAGATTTCTAATTCAATAAATGAACAAAGAAAAGAAGTTTCGATGAAAATCTAACACTGAACATAATACATATAAGTATTACAAGAAAACTATGATATCGTAACACTTTCCAGTCACATTCTTCTGATATCGTATCAGCATATTTGGTCTTCCTAATCCACAAAATTAATGCAAAGTTTCTCACCAATATGAAGTAGACAAACTTTCTTTTTACCGGATGTATTGATCCCTAAAATTAAAATCTAAGTCTTGTAATGTTAATTGCCGATTTGGCTCATTAGGAGAGATTTCAAGCTAATTCTGTAACTAGCATTACGTTCTAGTCCTTGAATTTCATTTATTAGGCCCTGCGTAGTGCCCGCGGGCTTGCCTTTGGGCTCGCTTGCGGGCTTGTGGGTTTCCATTACGCCCCCATGCGAGCTTCAGGCGGGCTTGAACGCCATAC
>LUCG01001072.1:0-10190 GCA_001633085.1 Carthamus tinctorius | reverse complement strand
AATTCACTAGACCTTATGGTCTAACCCTCGTTTTTCAAAACTTTCAAAACTTTTCAGGTGCAGGTAGAGCGAGCAGGNTTTAGCTTAGATTGAGGATTGTTTCAGATAGAAAGTCATTAAAACAATTACGTTTTTATAGAATCTCAGCTGTGGAGGGATGTTCCACTAGTATGCCTTTGGTACTTTAATTAATTGCTGAATTTCCACTGCGTAGATCACTGGGAATTATAAGATATGCATGTTTGTTATGTTGGGATTTTTGGGTCGTTACAGATAGCAAGATTTTCAAGGCAGATTCCTTTGCCATTTGGTGGGGGACAACTACCTAAGACTAAGACCATTCTACTCACTTTGCATATTCCCTTTACTCCCTCAAATTTTATCTTATCTATTCGCATACCTGAAAAGGTTTCTATGCGTGGGAGGGGTTCAAGGACCGGTTCTGGCCTCCTGTTCCCACGATTGTACTTCAACCTAAAACTAAGGTCTTTTCAAGGAATCAAGAGAGAAAAAAAAGGAAGAAAAGAAAAATATTACCTGTGAAGATCAAGGTGATCAAATTATCATTTATTTAGAAAGAAGAGAAATATCATCGGAACTGATAAAAGAAATATTTTGATGACATTTGAGTAGCCGGAGTTATGATTTGAGAAGTTATAAAGGTTTCAAGAAGAAGATGAATTAAGAATGATGAAAAAAATCAAATGTGCTGATAGGAGAGAGTATTTATAGAGAAAATTTTTGGAAGACTAAACGGCTTGAGCGGGATAATAATTATTCCTATTTTCAAAAACAGGTAGCGCCGATAGTCTATTACAAATAATAATGAGCCACGTTATATCTAATGATGACGCACGACTGACAGCATGCGCATCAGCATTTAATACGCGCGTGAAATGATTTTACCCTTATCCATAACCATGCGCACCATATCTGAGAAAAGAAAACTATTGAAGTTAGTTTCTTCAGAGGCCTAAGGGTTTTACAAAGCCTCTGAGATATGTGTCGGGCCTTCTACGTGTTTCACCTTTAATTACCTAAGCATTTGAAAATCCACAGAGGTGTGAGTGACCTTACAGAGGCTAAAATTTACAGAGCCTCTGTGGTAAGCATCAGAGGTTCTGTGAAGATCATATTTGAAGAATCACTGAAAACATTTTACAACCTCTGAGGTTTTGGTCATTTGAAGAACAAACTCCCCCTACGAACCAGCTTGCATGGTTCTGAAATAAGAAGATTTGAAAATCCTTTGAGAAAAGAAACAATTGACAAAGACATTTGTTGCAGAGCCTCTATGAGATGTTTAAAGTGGTTCTGTAAGAAATGTCAAGCAATGTTGAAAAGATTTACTTTCTTCAAAGGTTTTATTGTAAAAGAATCTTATACTCCCCCTTAATCTTTGCACACCTTCTGCAAAGAGTTCCTTAAGACAACAAAATCAAGTGAAGGTTAATCTGGGGCTTTGAAGTGACAGAAGAAAAGAAAATATTTACAGAGAGAATAATTAAATTAAGAGAAATTTTAAGCAGAAATCTAGCTAACTTTGGTTTTAGGAACCCACTCCCAATTAGGTCCTTTTGCATCTGCTTGCTTGTAATATGCCAGACCATCCTTCCTGATGATCTTGGTCTTCTGTGGGATGATCCTTCTGCAGGATTCTTCTGCTCTTGGTCCTTCTTTGAGGTGACCCTTAGACTTCTTCCTTTTTGTTTTCCTCCTTAATTTGCTTGATTGGGGCCATTTCTCCTTTTGCTGCCATGTGAACATTGGTTTTGCAAATTCAGAGGTAGATAAAGAGCTGGTGCTAGTCTCTGTGCGTCCTTTTTCTTCTTCCCTTATCTGATCAGACTTTGAGGGATCTGTGGTAGATACTTCTTTGCAGACAGGCTCTTGTACTATTTACTTTGCAGCAAAGGAGTGATCTTTGATATGCTCTGGGATGAATTTAGAAGCTTCTGCAGANTCTGGTTGCCCAAACTTGAAGATTCCTATCTCTCTTTGACTCATGAACTTTCTGGGAATGAAATCTTTCTTCACAGAAGCTGAGAAGGAATCAAAGTAATCATCAAAGGCTACATTCTCCATTTCAAAAGAGGTTGTAGAGCTTGATCCAACCAGAAGCCTCTGTCTCTTAAAGATAGATTTTGCATTTGATGTGTTACTTTTAAGGTTCTTGGCTGACCTAAAAGTACTTTCTAGAGACTTCTTAGACTTAACACTCGGTTTGTTGTCGAACCCAGAGAAGCCTAACCCCGTTCTGCCCATATTTACCCTTATCTTTTTGAAGACATTCTGAGCATCCTGAAATCTTCTGATCTTGAGCTCTCTGACTAAAATGTCTTGATGCCGAAATTTTCTTTCTTTCTGAAAGAAGTTTTTAACAGATGTGGCATTACTTCTTTCATGATCTAGCCTCTTCAGTTCTTTGTCTTTGCTCTTCAACTCCTGTTCCAATTTAACAACCTTTTCCTTTGAAGATTTTTCGACCTCAGAAGATCACTTTGAGCCTTCTGTAACATGTTAAAAAATTTGTTTTTCTCTTCTGTAAGAAGAGTAACTTCTCTCTTGTATAGAGCTAGTTTGACTTTGAGTTCGTTACATGTCTTTTCATAGGCTTTCAAGTTCTCCGATTCTTCTGAGAAGTGATCATCTCCCAGAGACTCATTGTCAGAGGATGATACCTCAGATGCTTCTTGATCTACCTTGGCCATCCCGCAGAAAATGTCATCCTCTGTGATGAGAAAGTCCTTCTATGACTCCTAGTCAGAGGACTCATCTGTGATCAGACCATCTATCTCTGCTTGAGGAAGCTTCTGTAGGTAGGATTCCATCATCTTCTGCTCCCTCAACCTCTGTTGAACTTGTGATTCGAGCTCTGTCCGAATATTCATGGATAATTTTCAATGTATGATGTCCTCAACCATATCTTGAGGAATAGCTGTCAGAAGAATCTTCTTGCATTTGTTTTCCAACCCTGCTAATTCTTTATCTTCTGTGCTCCAATTCTCAATTGGCTTTGGTCTTAAATGTTCTGGGACTTCGTGTGTTGTACTTATAGCAGGAGTTCATTGTACACGCTCCGTTGGAACATAAGGTGGGTTAAACAGGCATTCAATCAGCCTGGGATGTAATTTTTCAAGAAAATTCATCAAATTTGATTTCCATTTAGGAAATTGTTCTACGTTCAACATAGGAATCTTCATTTGATAACTGGTGCTTGTGATTGACTCCTTCATTGTGGTTTCCATTGAAACCCAGAAATAGAACAGTGTGGAAGAATTGTGAGAGGTGATATCTAACAGATTGATGTTCAAGCTTAATCGAATCAATACCAAAGACATGATTAATTGAAATAGGTTTCAATTCCCGCTCTGATACCACTTGTTGGATCTGAAATCCCTTTAGCAATGGTATTGATGAATTCCCATTTCACTCTTGGAGAAATAGATGACAGCGGAAGACTAAATGAAGAGTAAAAACAGGAAAAATGTGGATGTAACAGTAAAGGGCACAAGCTTAGAACACCAAGAACACACTAGAACATATAAAAACTAGAGTAATTTACTCACAAAAGATGTGTATTCAGATCTGAAAGATATAGAACAATTAAGCATACAATCCTTAAAACACACTCACTATTTTTAAGACGCACGCTCATTACAATGACCTAATAGTACTATTTATACATACTCCAAAGGACATAATTCACACGATCTTGACACGTCTCTTCATCTTGTACGTTCGAAGGAAGTTTGTCGGATGTCGACCATGTTGATGGAATGTCTGTCGGAATGTCGGGAGTAGATCACGTGAGATGCACGAGCGGCTAAAGGTCACTGAGGATGAGCAAATATATCACAGAGGATTTGTGTTAACATCCTCTGTGATCTTCCCTAGGCTTTGCACAATTATACTCAGAAGTCCAACTCCTCAGAGCTTCTATCAGTTGCCTCAGAGCCTCTGTCATCTACTTCAGAGCCTCTGTCAGACTTTACTTGTAAACCTTTGGATCCTCTGTAGAGCCTTCTGATATATACGTCTTCTGTCAAACCTTAGATTACATTTTTCTATACTTTAACATCAGAGACCTATGGGAGCTAACAAGTGTCACTATTGATTTTGTATATCAGTGGCATAAAATATGAAGTGCCACTATTGATTTTGTATATTAGTGGCATAAACTATAAAGTGACACTACTGATTGTGTATATAAGTGGCATAAAATATAAAGTGCCACCATTGATTGTGTATATTAGTGGCTTAAAATATAAAGTGTCACTATTGATTGTTTATATTAGTGACACAAAATATAAAGTGTCGTTATTGATTGTGTATATTAGTGGCATAAAATACAAAGTGCTGTTATTGATTGTGTATATTAGTGGCACAGAATATAAAGAGCCCCTATTGATTGTGTATATTAGTGGCATAAAATATAAAGTGCCACTATTGATTGTGTATATTCGTGGCACAAAATATAAAGTGCCACTATTGATTGTGTATATTAGTGGCATAACATATAAAGTGCCACTAAAAGTTTTAGTGACAACTACAAAGTGCCACTATAAATATCAATTAGTGGCACAAAAACTAAATGCCACTAAAAATGTGTGCCACTAAATGGCATTTTTTTGTAGTGAAATAAAAAGGGTTAGGCTTACGCCTAGTGAATTCAAGAGTTTATATAATTCATATACAAGGGTAAACCAATATGATGCATGATCATTCATGATTTCCAAAGTAATGTAATGAATGTGAAGCAACATCTTTCTCAAACCCCATTTTTTCGTGAATGAATGCCATTAACTAAAAATGTCCTTTTGTCATGAAACCAAAACTCAAGGCACACCTTTGACCAAAAACATTCTTTTATCGGGACACTTAAAACTCAGTACTAACCCAAAACGTAAATAAAATAACGTTTACCAAAAATATGGATACAAGCTTAATACCCAAAAGTTTAACACCATAACACGCATACAAAATCTTGAATAAAGAATAATATTCGAATAACAAAACAAGTTTCAAACTACCTCCCAAGACCTTCAAAATGGGAAAGAGGTTTATTACTCTAGACCAAACCCATGGATAGAAATCGTTACCTGTTGGGATGTGAGCTAAGTATGGTTAATATTGTTGAAGATAATGTTGCTGGTGGATACTGCTAGTTGAAGATAATGTGTTGATAGTTGATGTTGCTAGAGCAACTTAAAGCTGCATACAAAGTTAATACTGCAAGATGCTGCTAACTGTTAATACTACAATACAGAGTTACTTCTGCTTACTTGGTTAGTACCTTTTTACTTTGTTAGTATTGCTTGGGTGGTTACTACTACTTTACAGTTAGTACTGGTACGAGATTAATGTTGTTGAAGACTTAATAGTACTGGTACGTATCAAGCAATACTATTACGTATCAAGCAATACATGCTTCTCACAGATTATGCCATGTGGGATGTTGTTGAGAATGGTCCCAAAAGCAAAACTGTAGTGGCTGAAGATGGAACAATAAAGAAGAGACATCCTTACTCTAATGATTTAGAGAGGAAGGAGAGGCAAAGTGAGATGAAGGCTCTGAGTACTCTACTGCTTGGTATTCCCAATAAATACCAACACCAATTCTGTAGGTCTGCTGATGCCAAAGAACTATGGGAAGCCTCGGATAAAAGATTTACATGCACAAAAAGCATAAAGAGGAACCAAAAGTCCATCCTGAAACAAAAATATGAGAACTTCAAGGCCAGCAAGGGAGAAACCATGTCACAAACTTTTGACAAGTTTGACAAACTGGTTGGAGAATTGGCAATTGTAGGAGTGGTGATTGATCAGGATGATGTGAATAGGAAGTTTCTAAGGTCCTTGGGTGAAGAATGGACCATGTACATAGTCTCCTTAAGGCAAAGTGATAACCTTTATGACAAGGAACTGGATGACTTGTACAATGATCTTAGGGTATTTGAGGCAGAGGTAGAAGCAAAGAAGAAGCCCACAAGTTATGCTCATAATGCAGCCTTTGTTTCTTCCATGGGAGGAAACTATGAATCTGGTACAAAGGAAACTGGAGACCACTTTCAAGGTCCAAATATGGAGAGCTCAACAGATACTGTTCTGGAAGATTTCATGACAAGTCATGTGAACTCATCATTAACTAATGATGATTTACAACAAGTTCACCCTGATGACATAGAATAGATGGACATCAAATGGCAAATGGACATCAAATGACAAATGGCCATGTTAACAATGAGGGAAAAATGTTCATTCAAAGAACAGGAAGGAAGAACTTTGCCTTCAAAAGAGAAGACAATGTTGGTTTTGACAAGAGCAAAGTGGAATGCTATAAGTGTCATCAGTTCGGGCACTTTGCAAGAGAATGCATGGGGTAAGAGAAGAACATGTAAAGTCAGAACTCCAACCTCTACTGCTTTGGTATCACAAGAAGTTGGAGGATTTGATTGGAGCTCTCATACTGAAGAAGCCATTCAAAATCAAACACTCATGGCAAAAACCACTTCAAAATTGGAGGATCTTCCCACAGAGGGCAAGCCAAAGATGATGAAAAGAAATATTTGGCATATGGACAGTGGCTGCTCTAGGCACATGATAGGCAACATATCCTGTCTTCAAAACTTTGAAACATATGATGGAGGTTATTTGGCTTTTGATGGGAATTCAAATGGTGGAAGAATCACAGGAAAATGGATGGTAAGTAATGGTAAGATTAACTTTCGTCCAAACCTCTTATTTAACCAACACAAGATTATCTAGCATGAAAAAAAATCCTAACTCATAGTCTAAAAACTTATATGCACATGTGAATAAAAGGTGGGTGTTTGATCAACATCCCCACACTTGAACTTCTAACACTCAAACATGATACGTAATCCAATCAAAATCGTGAGTTCAACATTCTTCACAATAACAATCATACTTTACCTATATCATGCTTAAGGGTCCAAAAATATCACATTCAAGTTAAACCCTTTTCTATGAATCATAAAAAAACAAATTGAAATTAGACATTCTAACTTCAATCATCTAACATCTAACCACATATGATCATAGTAAGCTCATAGATAAAGTATTACACATTATACCACAACGGAGAATGTAGGAGATAAATTCATGCCATAGCTTGTGAGATTAAAGAGATGTTGAAAAACATTCCTTAGGCGCCATGGAGATTAAGTTGGATTGAGGAGAAATTGATTAATGGAGACTGCAATTGGAGGTGCTTCGATAGAGGTTTCGCAACGCAAGGAAGAGGGGAAGTGAAAAAGTGAGAAAGTGAAGGTCAATTTAGGGTTTAAAACCCTCGGTTGACCACTTCGCGTCGCGAAGGTATATTCTCGCGTCGTGAGAATACCTTCTGTCGACTTCCCAAAATCCCTAATCAATTTTTTCGCATCGCGTTGCGAAAAATAAGAAAAACATACCTGACACCTCAAAGAAGATTTCACGTTGCGAAGGGCATACTTCACGATCGCGAAATTGCTATTGTCTAATAGTTGAAATTTTTGCCTCTGAAATCCAAAAACTTTTGTTGGTTCCTCTTCTATATCCTCATTGCTTACCTAAGCAACAATAATTGAAACAAAATTAAAAACACACACAAAAATGACTGAAATTAAAGAAAAACGGAAAACAAGGGTTGCCTCCCGTGAAGCGCTATATTTTTGAATGAGTCTAGAGCTTGACTCTTTGTCCTTTTTTAGCTCTTGGAATGGCTTGACGACTCTCTCTCTTTTCTTTTCCATGCTTGCCATTTCCTCGAAAGAATTATTCGAACACGAGCCGAACATGAGATCCATTTGATGAATATGTTATTCTATGGTCTCTGCTTCCTATGTTGATTGTCTACTTCTTCATGTCAAATATTGCTTCTGCAGTGTATAAAAATGGTCTTCCCAAGATCATGGGAACTTTTGCATCATTTGATAAGTCGAGTACTGTGAAATCCGTGGGGAAGATGAAATTTCCTATCTTTATTAGAATATCTTCAGCTATCCCTAGAGGTGTGGTAAGTTTACCATTCACGCCTTTGATCACATGTTCTATTACTTTAAACCTGGTTATACCTGTCATCTTACAAAATGATAAAGGCATTAAATTCAAAGAGGCACCTAGATCAGTTAGGGCTTTACCAGTAAATTTAAAAACAGAACAGGGAATATTGAAACTCCCTGGATCTTTCTTGTGTGGTAGGACACAGATACACCGAGTCTTTTCAGCCTTCTTCTTCTTCTTCTTAGACTTTTTCTTTTCTTCCCTTTATCTGGAATCACCTTTTTTGCATAGTCCTCTTGCTTCCTCTCGACCTCTACTATGAATGGGTCAGACTTTAGTTGTGGATGATTTCTCAATGCTTCGATGATCATATCTTGCATCTTTCTTGTCAGCTCATCTTCATCATTAAAGACATCAAAGACATCAAAGATGATCTCGCCATTATTGTCAGGAATCACCTGCTCCTTTTTATTGACCATCATAGCATTTATGTGTAGCTTCGATGATTCTCCCTATGGATTGGACTGTGTCTGCAAAGGGAGTTCACCTTTCTGTCTTTCACTCAAGGTCTGTGCCATGATTCCATCATGTCTTTCCAAACTCTAGATCATACTTTGCTGATTTCGAAGAGATTGACTTACCTCTTCATTGATCTTGTGTTGGGATGCCATGAACTTTTCCAACGATGCTTCAAGTGATGACTTGGGTTTGAACTCACTGTCTGCCCTTGGTGGATTAGGTTGATTCTGCTGATAATAGCCTGGAGGGTTCTGCCTTTGGTTGAAATTCCGGTTGCTATTCCGGTTACCTCCTTGGTATCCTCCACGGTTCATGAAACTAACCTCCGCGGGTGTTATCATGGGCTTGTTTGGGCAATCTTTTATCAGATGGGATTCATTGGAATCTTCACAACCAACCTGCATGCCATTAATAGTTTTAATTAGTTCATCCATCTTTTTTTCTAAACTTACCTGCTTGTTTTTCAATGATGCCACTTTTTCACTTGGGTCATAGCCTGATGAAACATTCCCGGTAAATTTCCTTTGAGATGTCCTCCTATCCGGCGTCCATTCTATGTTGTGAATCAACATATCTTCAAGCATTTGATAACCTTGTACCGGAGTCTTGTACATAAAAACTCCGCCACTATATGAATCTAAGATGGATTTGGATGGATAGCTCAAACCTCGGTAGAAGATTTGAACTTGCTCGCCTTTTCGGAGTCCGTGATTGGGACATGTATTCAGCAATATCTTGAATCTCTCCTACGCCTCAACAAGCATCTCATAATCAGATTGTTGAAAAGCCATTATGTCAGCTTTTATCTGTAACGCCCCGTTTCCCAAAGTTAAACTTTTTGTTGATCGAATAGATTCAAGCTACTGATATTGAATTACTCTTTTAAACACAGTAAACAGCGGAAGACTCAATTCAGAGTAATGAAAACGAAGAACACAC
Source organism: Carthamus tinctorius (assembly GCA_001633085.1). Classification (NCBI taxonomy): domain Eukaryota; kingdom Viridiplantae; phylum Streptophyta; class Magnoliopsida; order Asterales; family Asteraceae; genus Carthamus; species Carthamus tinctorius. The sequence continues at coordinate 725 of LUCG01001072.1, read as the reverse complement.
GATAATAGATGCAGAAATCATAACATTAAAGCATAAAGATGAAGAACAATGAACCTTAGCTTTGAAAGTGATCAATCAATTGAATTGAACTTGAACATTACAGTATTCAAAAGCTTACAAAGAAATGTAGACGAGCTAGCTATTTATACTAAACAAGAGCAGCCTCTGGGAAGTCTTGACACGTGGACCAATAGGAATGTGGAAGAGTAAGTCTGTTCCAACTGAATCTACGTGCACGTCATGTGATCACTTTATCACAGAGAATTGATTATGTCACAGAGGCTAGATTATGCAGAACCTCTGTGATCCATCTCAAAGGTTCTGTGATGAGGTACCAACAGTTTTGACTTAAAAGACCTCTGTGACAGCTGCTTCTGTGAACTTCCCTTTGGAAATTTTTCTCATAATTCTATACATCAAAAGAGTGGAGCTAAAAATCTCCCCCTAAGTATGAGAAAAATAAAATAAACAACAACTAACTGATTACATTCCGACAAAACAAAGCTATTACAAAAGAAAGAACCAACAATTACAACTTCTTCGCAAAATCGTCTATAGGGTAAAAAGTATCGTTCCGCAGAGTCGTGTACATCTTCAGAAGTAGAGCCCTATAGCCGATCTGGGATCTGATGCTCCCTGCTACACTGATCACCTCTTCTTTAGAGATTCTTCCTGCATCACTTTCTCTCATCATGATACTGAATATCTTTCTCAAAGTATCTGAT
>LUCG01001056.1:0-11197 GCA_001633085.1 Carthamus tinctorius | reverse complement strand
TCAACAGTCAGAGATATCTCCTCAACAAGAACTTATCACTGATTTACCAGTAAATGAAGCATCGTCATCAGCTATTGAGCCTCTTTAAGGTGATCCTCAGCTTCCTGCTTTTCGCTGGACGAAAAGTCATCCCATTGACCAGATTCTTAGCAATCTCAACTCTGGTGTTAAAACAAGACATCAATCTGGTAACATCTGCCTATTTGTTGGGTTCATTTCTAATATCGAACCTAAGAAAATAGAAGAAGCTCTTATTGATCCAAATTGGGTCACTGCCATGCAAGAAGAACTCGTTGAGTTCATCAGGAACAATGTCTGGGAACTCAATCCCACACCTCCTAAGCGAACTATCATTGGAACTAAATGGATCTTTCAAAACAAGTTCGATGAACATGGCACTGTTATTCGCAACAAAGCACGGCTTGTTGCTCAGGGATATCGTCAGGTAGAAGGCATAGACTATGAAGAAACATTTGCTCCAGTAGCTACACTCAAAGCTATTCGACTCTTTCTTGCTTTTGATGCTCACAAGAACTTTCAAGTATTTCAAATGGATGTCAAAACTGCATTTCTAAATGGAAAGCTCTCTGAAGAAGTCTATGTCGCTCAACCTCCAGGTTTTTCTGATCCTAGATTCCCTGATCACGTTTACAAGTTAAATAAGGCTCTTTAAGGGTTGAAACAGGCCCCTCGTGCCTGGTATGATACCCTGTCAACCTTTATCTTATCTAAAGGTTTTGAGCGTGGTAAGATTGATAGCACCTTGTTTCTTAAGAAACATAAAGGTCACATCATTCTTGTTCAAATATATGTCGATGACATTGTTTTTGGATCAACCAATCCCAAACTCTACAAAAAGTTTGAGTTACCCATGAAATCAGAATATAAAATGTCTATGATGGGTGAACTAACTTACTTTCTAGGTCTTCAGATTAAACAATCTGAAAAGGATATTTTCATCAATCAAGGTAAGTATGTATCTGATATGCTTAAAAAGGTTGATCTTGTCTCATGCACACCGATGAAAACACCAATGGCACATCCTCTTAAGCTAGATAAAGATGCCAATGGTAAATCCATTGATATAACTCTTTATAGAGGAATGATCGGCTCTCTGTTGTACCTTACAGTTAGCTGACCTGATATCATGTACTCTACTATCTTATGTGCTAGATATCAATCTGGTCCCAAGGAGTCCCATCTGACCGCTGTAAAGCGAATCTTCAGATACCTGAAGGGTACTCCCAACCTAGGTCTCTGGTACCCCAAAGACTCTAGTTTTGATCTCACTGCCTATTCAGATGGTGACTTTGCAGGGTACAAGCTGGATCGCAAAAGCACTACTGGTGGCTGTCAGCTACTAGGTGGTAAGTTGGTAAGTTGGACAAGCAAGAAGCAAAACTCAGTGTCCACTTTAACCGCTGAAGCTGAGTATGTCGCTGCTCGAAGCTGTTGTGCTCAAGTCTTGTGGATGAGAAATCAGCTACTCTGCTATGATCTGAAGCTATCCAAAATACCCATCTTTTGTGATAATACATCAGCTATTGCCATTGCCAACAATCCATTTTATCAGAGATCATGTAATGAATGGTGATATTGAACTTCATTTTATTCCCACTGATTATCAGCTTGCTGATATTTTAACTAAACCTCTTGATGAGACTCGTTTCAATATTCTCATCAGCGAGCTTGGTATGTTGAACCCTAATAATTAATATCATTAGGGAGTCAATACAATCAGTGACTTTCAAAATGACTTCTATCAGTGACTCTCATCAGGACTCACTGATACATCATTAAATATGTGATTCTCTGACAGGTAGGCCCCTCTGATCCCTCAAACCTTATCACATTCAATGTGATAAGAGGACTTTTCATCAAAAAGGCATTATTTTGATAAGTGCTCTCTATTCAAAGACCAAATCATTTGCCAAAATTAAATGTTAATTCTTTTTAACATAAAACGAACGGCTTCTTTTCAAATCATGGCATTTTCGTTAAATAATCGTCTGACACCTATGCAACGGTTACTATTCACCCCCATGTTTGTTGAAAATAGGAGCGTGGGTGCGACTGGTGGTACTATTGTCATCGTCACGATTGGACGTGTGTGCCAACTCACACCACCTTTTCGAATTCATTTTCTCTCATCCCTCTGGCACTATATATATCACACTCTACTTCTTTTACACTCTTTGCACTCTATTTGAATCCAAAATCAAAAGAACTTTCAAGCATCCGGTGTTCTTATTTTCTTTGAACATTCAAAGACCTTCTTTGAAGATCTTCATATCTTTAACACCTCTGGTAAGAACTTCAATCTTATCATTCTTCTTCTAAGTTTGATCTTTGCTCGAAAACAAACTCAGATTACATTCTTTTCTTCTAAAAACATGAAATCACTTCATTTGATTTCATCTTTCTAAAAAACCCTAACTAGGTTTTCTCAAAATCTTCATGAACAACAAACCTAATCTACTAGGTTTATTGTTCTAAGAAATTGTTGTGATATTTTCTCATCATACAATTTCTATTTTTTTTTAAAAAAAACCCTAAACTGATTTCTTCATCATTTATGGTTTTCCAATCCATTCTCAAGTAAAGGGATTACACCATTTTTGGATTCATTTCATATCCAAAAATGAAGGTTTAAAACAATGATAGGACTCTGATTATCATCCTATATTGTTACTTATATCTTTATTTTACAGAAATGGCATCCTCAACATCTCCAGTCTACCCTAAATACATCATCGAGAAAGAAACTGTGGCTTGGAAGCCTAACAACTTCCTTCCTCTCTTCACCCTCAAAGGTGATCATGAAGTGACTTTTGGAGCAGCACACAACTTTTTGCGTGCAAGACCTGCTGGATATGCTCTCTCACTCAATATTCCCCCAGTGAAGGAACTCCTCTACATCTTCTAGGCAACTGCGAATGTTGTCACTGGACAGATGGAGTCAGGACGCCAATATGAATATGTCCGTGGCTTCATCCCATCTCCTGAAAACCCCGAAGTCCTCACTGCATGTTCATTCAAGCTTAAAGACTTCAGGACGGTGCTCAAGTTCCCTGAAGTACCAGAAGGCACCACTTCCTATGATCCTCTTCCCTCAAACGAAGTCCTCATTGACTTCCTCGACGACCTCCACTATCAGCGGAAGAAGAAAGACAAGGGAGTAGTCATCAAGTCCTTAGGTGGCGTTCATCGAAACCGCATGTCGGTAGAGATGAACTATGTGTTTGCCTACATAATACAAGGGCTATCTGGGAAGGTGGGGACACATGATTAGGGCTCCACGGATTCAGTGCAGATATTCTACTTGCTGATCAAGAATTGTAAGATAGATTACGCGAAGATCATCCGCGAGACCTACTCAGCAAGCTGAGGGTACGAACCAGGTCTGCCAAATCTGCTAAAGCCAAGATCTGGGAGGAAGATATCCTTTATCCGCGCTTTCTCTCAACAGTTATGGCTCACTCCCTGGGTGTACGATAACCCACTGGTGACCTTAAGTACTCTTCCATCAAGGAGTCCATCTTGGCTCCACGCGAATTTGAAGGTGCTCCTTCACTTCGTGATGTAGTTGCCAACTCCTTGAAAGAAAGTCTGACTACATCCTCAGGTACGTTCTCTTCCTTATACTCTTCCAAACCCCCTTCTTCTCATTCAATAGCTATGACAGTGACTAACCCTTCACTGACTTCCCCAGCTATTCCTCCATCTCCTTCACTCAAGCGACTACCATCCACAGTTACTCCCACTTCTCCTCCTACAAAGAGGAAAAAGAAGACTAGTGGATCAGGTACATCTCATACCTCTCATCCACCTTCAAGAAAAATATCCAAATACTACTTAACTCTTCCTTCTACCCCTTCAGCTTCTACAGCTGATCCAATTCAAATCGCTGCTAAGGCCGAAGCCGAGAAGACTAAGGCCCCGAAGATTGTGGCGGATCTTCAGGCTCGCCTTGCTGACGCTGAGAAGCGTTCAGCCACTGAGAGCTCTCAGGGCTCAGGGTTTGTTATTCAACTCCCTGGCCTTGATAGGTTCTCCTCTCAGCTAGAAGACGCTTTTTCTAAGCTTCTTCAGAAGATCGAAGATTCTTCCTCTTCCACCTCCACCTCTAACGCCATAGCTGCTGCTGGTACAGCCTCTCAGGCTTAGGTGAACCTTACCCCGATCAGGGAGGATGTTAGATCCCTGATCGAGGTGCAAGATAATAAGATCGCTGATCTTAAGGCCACCATCACCTCCTAAGGTACGCTGATCGAGAATCTCACAAGGGAGGTGAGTAGTTTAAAGTCTCAGGCCCCTTCTCCCTCTTTTACACAAGCGGACAGGGACCTACAGAAGGCCCAAGGTGAAACCTTGACTAACCTCTCCTCCTCCATCGATGGCCTCACTGAGCTCCTAAGCCAGTTCTTAACAGCCACTGTTGAGCTAGGCCCAACACTGGCTGAGGGGGAGAGTATACCAACTGGTCGCGCTGATGAACAAGCTGGTCCCTACCGTCCCTCTCACTTCCAAGACGACAAAGTCGTGGAGGAAGAAGCAGAAGATGAGGAGGAAGACGATGAAGAAGAACATGGCGCGTGCCATACTGATGATTGGATGTTTCAACCGAGAGACGATACTGATGAAAACCCTCCAAGAAAGACACCATCATCATCAACAGCTCCCCAATCAGTCCAAATAGCTGAAGGCGCATCAGCTGAGGGGGAGCAAACTCAAGTGCTTGCTCATGAAGGTGGACAACCTTCTCAGCAGGTTGTGAATCTCTTGTCAGGTACTCCCTCTCCTTCCAAAACCCTTATCCTACCTTCTTCTCCCACTTCTTCTGACCAACTTCCCATATCCACCCTCTTACCAAAAACCCAATCCTCAAAACCCACTGAGGCCTCATCTTCCAAACCCAAGGAAACCCCCATCAACCTATCATCTTCTGATGACATGTCCTACTCTGACCCTATACCTGAATCTGGACCCTTCTCAAAACCCAAAGTTAATCTCACCTCAGCCACTGAAACCCTAACCAACATCCTAAAAGATCAACTTAATGAACCAACCCCCTCATCCTCACTTAAAGACCAAACAACTCCTACACCTGAAAACCAACTAGTGCCTGACATCCCAAACCCTACTCCCCTTAACACTTTTGGCCCAAACATAATGCCTGGTTCAGTCGGTCCTGACATTGTCAATCTCTTCAGAAGAAGCAAATCAGCCGACACCAGGAAAGTGGCTGAGCAACTAGTAATATATGCTTAACCCATCTCTGCAATACCCCCTCAAAACCAACCCACTAAAATCCCTCAACCACAACCTTAAACTCAACCTCAACCAAAACCAAAACCAACTAGAACCATTCTTCCCCCTCTCACTATCAGGGAAAGACCCTCAACCCCTGAACCCACCAAAACATCTACGTCAGCCCCTTCTAGCCCAAAACCTAAGGATAAAGGGAAGGCCCTGATGCTAGAGTATCAGTTCAATGATGATACTCAAACCATCAGAGGATGGCATCAAGGTGGTATTTCCTCACAAAGAGGAGCAAAAATCCCTCTTCGTACCTCCGGCTCTGGTGAGATAACTTATGTGATTACTGAAAATGACAGGTTAGAGAGGGAGCATGCTCTTAGAGAGCTGAGAAAAAAAAGGGATGCGGATAATAAAGAGCTAAAGAAGACGTATCCCTTGCTCGTAAGTGAATCATCCACACCATTCCTTGATTAGAAGAAAGCCATGGATGAAATCAACTGGTGCATCTTCAAGCAAGGATTCAGGAAGCATGAAGGGAAGATCTACAAAGCCACCATCACTGGTCAAAGGGCAATAAAGAAACAGCCTCCTAAGGCTTTCCTACACCTTACCAGATTTGGAGGACTGAAGACTGATCATACCAACACCAACCTGGAATCCCTTGGCTATCAGGAGTGGCTGGAAATCAAATGGGCAATAAAGAAGTTGAAGACCTCCACTTACAAGACCTGGATCAAATCAGCACTTCAAGCTCTATTCGACAAGATGAAAATGATTGTCAGGTCTCCTCCAAGCTCTCCTCCTCAAGAAGAAGCAATCCCTGAAGTTGAAGTTAGACCACCTATCAGAAATGAAACAAATGTGTCATTCTCAGCCATGGCGGTGCTATTCGACAGGTTCAGAGTCAACCTCACTGGTCTGAATGTATCTCTCCTTAAGCCCATGCCTAGGGAACCAGGGACAATCATTTTAGAACTAGTGAGTGGAGTCTAATTCTATGACCATGAAGGAAACATCTTGTTTCAACGGTCTTCAGAATTTCATAGGGTTCCCTCTCAGCATCTCGAGAACCTGCTCTACCACATCTCCTACAAGACTGAACAAGTACCTGTAGAACTATTCAGAAAGATGATAGCTAAGGAATTAGATGAAAGCCATGAATTTGTCCCTGATAACTAGTTGTCATTCTTTGAGTACTTGTTTTGTATCTTGTAATTTTTCATTTTCTGACGTAATATGCTCAATTCTCTGATCAATGAAAAGTATTACAAGTGCACGTACTTTATATCATCATAGTACTGAAATAGATCCCTGAAAACAATAATTGGGACACGTACCTTTATGAGTCCTTTTTCCATTCTGTGTACTTAGACTTAGAGTTCTCTCCTAAGACTGATGAAATAATGATGACTCTGATCCTACTTAGTGTAGATGGTTTATTTGTACTCAAGCTTGAGGAATTATCATTGAGATAATTCTCTTTGATTATTTTATTATCAAGTACCTAATGTGATAGTTAGTATTCTATAAGGTACTCGCTGAGTATGTTCAACGACCCTGATGAAGGATATTCAGAAGAATGAAGAATCAATCTTCAAGACAAAGAAGTCAAGCAACAAAGAATCATCAGCGATGTCGAAGATGTAGCTGATGGTAGAGTCCAGGTCGCTCATGATCTGAAGACGGATTTCAGTGATAGCTACCTGACCACAACATGCTGACACTCAATAGGGACTACGCCTTAGTGACTCGCTGATACCCCCAAAGACCAGCGACTCTTTGCCACTGATCAGAGGCGTGTACCTGATGAAGAAAAGGACAACCATGCTTTCACTGACATAGTACAAAAGGGATGTTCTTTACACTGTTCCCTCCGTACTTATCAGCCCCCAAAAGTAACCTTGCACCATTTCTACCATACTGCCACTTCCATGCGTAGTATATTAAAATGGTAAAAGGTACACAAGGTCCATCCAAATACACAACACGTGTAAAGGTGATCTTACCATGCATTTAATGCGTGCAGTATAAATAGAGAACTTGGGGTGTTCTTCAAATACACATCAGACCTATCTCTATCTTATACTGAGTCCTTTCTTCTCTCTTCTATCTATCTATCTTTCTTCTATCTCTTCTCACTAGTGCATTAGTGAAACCTTTGTGATAAAACTTTAGATTGTTCAGATTAGGATCTCTCCTTTTCTATTTTACGCAACAATCTTGTAAATTCAGCATTGTTTTTAGTACAAAGAATTTAAAAGTAAAACTGTGTGTCAAATTGTATTGACCCCCCCCCCNTGTTTTAATCACAAACCGAAAAAGGATTTCGGTTTGTGTTTCGCGCCGATCGACGAGAGAGGAGAGAGGGAGAGAGGTTTTGTCTGGGTTTCTTTTCTGATAAGAAAAACAACTAATGAATAAACCCTTAGGGTTTCCTTGTTTGTATAATTCTTAAACAAGGTAATTGCCCAAGCCCGTTTAATTAAAAAGCCCGATAACTTTAGCTTTTAACTAAACTAGTTTAAACTCATTTAATTAATAAACTATTCATTAAATAAAACCTTTTTAATTAACTAATTAACTATTAGTTAATTTTGACTATAAAATATTTAACTAATATTTTATTAACTCCAAATAATAAAATAACTATTTATTATTTATTCTCTCCAATGATTAATTTAACTAATTAATTATTTCCCATACATCAAATGGTAACCCCAGTTGATTTCTAATTGGGTGTGTAGCAGTGTGACCCTTTAGTGTCTTATAACATTGGACATAGTAAACCTATGTTATTGTCTTGCACATAATCCTATAGACTCCCACTTCTGCTAGACAAGTAACATCTGTTGTTTACCATTAGCCTAAGGAGGTCCCTAGCTAGACACTTAGTTTAACCAGGTTATAAGATCTCTTATATCCAAAGATACAATCCATGCTTGAATTGCATAGGTCCTTCCTTTTACATTACGATATTCCTTAGTTGAGTTTTAGACATGGAGCGGAGGAATCAATCTTTAAACTCAAATTTTTCTTGACCCTGATCTTGACTGTCTGCAGTAACCGATATTACCAAATACAGTTGTCATTCTATCCGAGCGTGGCCACGCATTTACATCAGTCTTAACTGTTAAGGGCCCCTGAAATATCTCTTCATAAGAGAAGCTGTAAATCCCATCTAGACTATCTGCATTTGAGTACACAGCTTCCGCTGCATCTAGTCACGCCCCTTATAACCACCCTGTTACGGTGCAGCGTTAGGACACGCTAAAAATACAGAACTCCACATGTTCCCAAACCAAATATCTCAGGTCTAAGGACAACCTTATCAAGTCAATACTCATGACTAGGCTCCATGATGCAGACTTGAAACTGGTCACTTCCAATACCCATTCTATTTGATGAATATCTATGAACATTTGGTCACAAGACTTGCGCTTTTATTCTCTACTTTGAACAAATCATCAAATATTCATAATAGCGTTACATCCCTGTTATGGTTCCCACTATAACAAGTAACTACGGAATTTTTGATTTTTCGCAAGACTTCGCAAAAATCATGAACAGGTTAATATATGCTAAAATTGGTAAATTTGAAACAATCATGAAAATAAAACTTCCTATTAAAAAATGCTATGAAATATAACTACATGATATAAGAGTTTCAAATTTAAACCACAGTAATAATCAAAAACATAAACTGGCTACAAGAATTCAGGTACTGCATCCCTATGAAATTGCCGTGAAGTTCATGCTTTGTTCTAGCTAGCGGCTTTGTCAGCGGATCTGTGACATTATCGTCCATCGGAATCTTGCATATTTTGACACTCTTCCAATGATCTCTCGGATGAGGTGATACTTCCTGAGTACATGTGTTGACCGGTGATGCTCTATGGGTTCCTTGGCTTGTGCCACAACTCCAGAGTTATCACAGAATATACCGATGGGTCTAGAGATACTGGCAACAACTTTAAGATCCGAGATAAAATTCCTGAGCCAGACAACTTCCTTTGCTGCGTTTGATGCTGCAATGTACTCCGCTTCTGCAGTTGAATCTGCTATAATGTCCTGCTTTAAGCTCTTCCATGAAATTGCTCCTCCATTTAGGGTAAAAACGTACCCTGACTGTGATCTAAAAGCATCTCTATTGGTCTGGAAACTAGCATCGGTGTAACCGGTAACACTAATCTCATCCTCAGAACCTCCAAAGACCAAGAACTATTTCTATAGATCTTTATACTAAGTATACAGGCGGCTTCTCCTAGGTCTTTCATTTGGAAAACATTTACCTACCCAGGTTTTTACTCCTTGTAAGGTTGGTACATCATTTCCTATCAGTAGAATATCGTCTACATATAAGACCAGGAATGTTACTATGCTCCCACTGAACTTAGTGTAAACACATGGCTCGAACTCCGCTTTTCGTAAAACTAAACTCTTTGATGCGTTCATCAAAATCTAAGTTCCAGCTCCTAGATGCTTGCTTTAACCCATAAATAGATTTTAGCCACTTGCACACCTTATTAGGATTCTTAGGATCTACAAACCCATCTGGTTGCAGCATATAAACATCTTCTGTTAACTTCCCATTAAGGAAGGCTGTGTTGACGTCCATTTGCCAAATCTCATAGTTAAAATATCCTGATACGGCCATTAGAATCCTAATACACTTAAGCATTGCCATTGGCAAGAAAGTCTCATCATAGTCGATGCCATGAGTTTGCATGAAACCTTTTGCAACTAGTCTTGCTTTGAACATGTGTACATTTCCATCCATGTATGTTTTCTTCTTGAAAACCCCCATTTGTTCCCAATAGCTTTACTGTGTTGGGGCAAATCTGTCAACTCCCAAACTTGGTTGTCGTACATGGTGTTGATCCCAGATTAGATGAGATTATCAAACTGATCAATCAAATAGTTACTATAAACAATATAGAAGTGCAGCGGAACTAAAATCAAAGAAATTAAATGAGAGTGATGATCTGAAATAGTAATCAAACATGAAGAACAAGTATAAAATGGTAACTGGGATGAATTAGAACACCAAGAACACAAAGTAGAATGTGAAGGCTCCAATAGTATTGATCTGAAAAATATACGTGAAAAGCTTACAAGAAATTCAGCACAACTAGGTATTTATGCAAGTCCTAACAAACTAGTGAGCTCAGATCTCTACACGTGTCCTCATCTTGATCGTCCAAATAAAGTCGGTTGAAAGGCACGTGAGGAACACGTGAGACAGCACTTTGAAGATTCACAAGTGTTGAATCACCAGAGGCCCGAGGCCACATATGCTCTGAGAGGCTTTGCAGAGCCTCTATGCCTCCTGACTTTGTAGCACACTTCACCTTCTGTAGAGGGCCTCCGTGATGATCTTCTGCGTTGATCAACTTAGCACTCTTTCAATACTTTCTATACAGAGGTTTGGAGCTAACAATCTCCCCCTAAGTATTGAAAAAAGGAAACATTTAACTAGCTCAAAAATTACAAGAGGTTATATAAAGATCATCCTCTGTAAAAACATTACAATGCAATTCGAACAAAAAATCTTGAATATAAGGACCTATTCTATTACAAAGTTTGGAAAGTCATTAACTGGAAAAACCAAGTCTTGTTTCAACAAGATGTGTATCTTGAAGATTAAGTCTCTGTAGCGCACTTGCCCCGCGATCCCTGACATCAAGTCCTCTGCTGGCCGCCTTACCAAGTTCCCGTTCTTCAGCTCATTACTTATACTTTGATAGATATTCAACAAGGTCTCTGTTGAATATGTTAACTCCCGGAGGTCGTTAATGTCAAAAGTATGAAAAGTGACACCTTTGAAAGATGACAGAGTCAGCGCGACGATAGAGGTTCTCAGAAGAATCAAAGATGAAATGCTTCAAGTGAAAGATCTCAGAGCCTCTGTGAAGTCTAACAGAAGCTCTGTGATCAT
>LUCG01000847.1:0-10649 GCA_001633085.1 Carthamus tinctorius | reverse complement strand
GGGCATCTTAAGCAACATAAGCAATTAGCATTTGTTGTCTAAGTCAACATTTGGTGTAGTGATTTAAAACTTACTTAAAATAGAGGATTAAAATTTAAGCTATAGAAAATTACGTTTAGCTTAATTTCTTTTTTCCTTTTTGAAGATTATATTTTTAATCATATTATTAGTGGAGATTGTTGTTTGCACCATACTTTATGTTAAAATCATGTCATTTTGGCATTGAAAATGTAAAAAGCAGTTTGTGATGGTGATATATGTAAGAGGGAAATGGTGCATTTGGTAACTTTTCGGTTGCAATTAGTCTCATCCACTATTAAAACTAGAAAATATACATGTACATGTTGTGTTACAAAGGCTTTCAAATCTAAACCTAAGAACTTAAAGAATAACCTTGTTTTATTTTTGGGTTTATTCTCTATCATATGATGTCATATTCTGGTTTATGGTTAATTAGTCAAAACAATTTGACAGGATCTTAAATACACTGAAACCACACACTCAGATTATACTACTAAAGAAGTCGCGGAAAAACACTTTAGTAATTCAAGAACAATGAAATTAAAATCAAGGATGTATTAATCACAAGTCTAATGTTTATACACAAAATCCCCAATCTGTTGAACAGACTCAACAGACGTGCAATCTTCTCAATGCAAGGAACAATTCTTGAGGCTTACAATTTTCTCTCTTAAAAACAAAAGACTATTGAATCTGTTTTTATCTCTATTGATTACATTCGTTAAATACAAGATAAAGGAAACAAAATCTTCATGATAATCTTCAATATCTTCTCCTTGTTAATCGCATTCTTTATCTTGAACATTCCATATCTTCTCTAACAGCAGTAACACCAAACAGCTTTAAGATCTTCTAACAGCAGTATCCCTCTAACAGCTGTAAGATGTACTGGTAGCATTAACTCTTCAAGCAGCAATAACTCTCAAACAGCAATAACTTCATCAACAGCAATAACTTACTGCTGTTCTTCCACTTACTGTTGTGGCTTCAAATCCAACACAATTGAAAAAGATTTGCTCGTTAGTGGGTCTTAAAACCTACTAAGTTTGAGCTAATTTTGAAAGTTTTGATTAGACGATTATAATAGTATAATTTATAAAAGACACATATATTTTATATATTCTTTTATATAAATTTAAATTGTTAATTATTTAATCACTAGTGTTCAAGACATGATATAAATGCACACACACACTGTTTGGGTAAAAATCTAAACACACGACGACGGCATAAATACATAAGATCATATATAGGATAACGATCATGTATTTAAATAAGGTCCTGAGAGATTAATTCAGACCATCGTACGAGATTAAAACGATCAATCGGACGATCACTACACCTTCATCGTACGATATCACGAGGAAACATACGATATCGTACGACGCCTTATACTAACGGTAACCTTTGTTTATTTGAATTCATTCATCACAGGTCAACAACGGTTACCAAAAATCAAGCTAAACCAATAAGACAAAGATTCAAGCACAATAAAAGATTCCGACCGTTATAACCGTTACAATAAATGAGACAATCAGTGACATATCGGTTACAAAAAATTCAACTATAAAAGAGATCTTCAGCTCAAAGACAAGGACAGATGATTCAGCTGTTTTTCTTACGAATCTCTATNCAAGGACATCCCCCCTTATTGGTGATACATAGTGCATCGTCGGCTATCCCTTAGTCAGCCGCAACTTTTTTCCTCGCCCTCAAGGTTTTTCCTGCGTCATCAACTGAATTGTCTTCATTTTTAGTTATCTTCGTACGTTCTATCGAATAGTATTATTTTTTCTCGACGGTTTTGCCTCACAAACATCTTACGATAATCTCAGTGCAAATTTTTGCATAAACAATTTCGCGCCCACTGTGGGCCCCGTTTTGAGAAAAATTCTTTTTAATAGAACAAGCGCCAGTGCTAACAGTTTCGTTCGAGTGTTTTCGAGTTCATTTTGCAGGAAAATGGATCACCAATTCTTGGCCGGACTTCAACAACAGTTACAATCTGCTCAGCAGCAGATACAAAGTTTAACCAATCAGGTTGCACAAGCAAATGGTGAAATTGCAAGATTAAGAGCCTTGAACCCTCAAGCGACACACTCAATTCCCCCATTTAATGCAGCTCCAGTTAACCATATGAGGCCACCTACCCAGACTCCTCAAAATCAGTTTAATGCATCGACACAACCGCAAAACAACTTTCATCCTCACCTAATACTTTTCCCTAGCAAAATAACGTGCGCCTGATATTTCCTTCACTCCTAACAGGTCCACTTCCTATACCCCCAATGTTCACGTACACCCAAAACCATCATAGGCCTAGGCCGAACAACTTCGTTCCAGGACCCCCACCTCAGCACATACCTACGGCAACTACGCCGACCATGCAAACCCAGTTATTTCCAATGAATGGAGAAGCTACTAGCTCCGCACATCAAGAAGCGAAACCTAGCACAATCGAATGATCCTACGAACATACGATTGAGAATGCTCGAGGAACAAAATGAAAAGATGCTATCACTATTAGCAAAATTGCCTGGTGCGGCCATACCTGTTGATGTGGAACCTAGAACTGGATATCAAGCTTCACCTTACGTCGACGAAATTGCCCTCGTTGACATTCCGAAGAAATACAACATCCCCGCATTCATGACAAAATACTCAGGTATTACAGATCCAGTGGAGCACGTTGCCCAATACAAGCAGCTTATGTGGACAGCTTCCATTCCATCACAATTTCTAGATATTTGCATGTACAAGAGTTTCGGGTCAACACTCACAAGAGCAGCCTTACAGTGGTTGATCAACCTAAAGCCGAAATCAATAGGATNTCGTACAGAAGACCGGTGAATCCATTCGGGATTACTTCAACAGATTCAATGCGGAGATGATCAACATTAGGAACTGCGACGTAAAAACGGCCATCGAAGCGTATAAAAGAGGTTTGGACGACACCTCAGGATTATTCGTCGATCTTACGAAATATCCACTAGAAAACTTCGATGACATACGTGCCCGAACTCTAGCTTATATGCGAATTGAAGACGATGCCATATTCCAACAAAAACATTCGAACGAGAAGAAGGTTCTAAGTGCTCAAAGACACGATTTTAAACCAAAAAGGGTTAATAGAGTTGAAGCATCTCGACAAATATCGAACGTTCGATCCGGCAAAGGCCCAGGTAAAACAGTTTGTTATCCAGAATTATCTACTTATAATTTTGCACGTACATCGAAAGAGTTCGTAGATTCCCTGCGTAACATCGAAGCTAACGTACGATGGCCGAAAAAATCCGAACAATCGAGCAAAGAGAAAAACCAGACAAAATGGTGCGACTTTCACAGTGATCACGACCACACGACGACAGAGGACTGCATAAGCCTAAGAAAGGAAGTGGCCTACCTAAAATCAAAGGGTCATCTAAAAGGCGTTCTCCCGAACGAGTCAACAGCTAGTGAAAGGCCACCATCACCGGTGCATACCAAAGTCGTGAATTGTATTACAGGCGGTTCCGAAGTCTGTGGTTTAACATATTCCGCAGCTAAAAGGCACGCACGAGAAGGTCACGAAGGGAATCCCATTTCTGATAGTGTAAAATCCTCGCATGAAAAAGAATTGGACGCTGCAAAAATCGTCTTCGACCAAGATGATCTCGATGAACATTATCAAGACCACCATGATGGTTTGGTTATACAACTCACAATTGGAAACTGTCTGACCAAAAGAATACTTGTTGACGGAGGCAGTTTAGCCAATGTCATTTTCTCAGACACTCTTAAGATCATGGGTATCGAACGAACAAATATCATACGACGAACAACCACTTTGGTTGGCTTCAATGGAGACACTACAAACACTCTCGGGGAGATCGTTCTTCCAGTCTTCGTGAAAAGCATCAACAAACAAACAAAGTTCAATGTGGTGGACTGTCCATCAACCTACAACGCCATCTTAGGACGACCTTGGATCTACGATATGAAAGCAGTTCCATCCACATACCATCAGAAGTTAAAGTTTCCTTCTCCATGGGTAGTTCAAGAGATCAAAAGTGAAAGAAAAACCGCACGAGAATGCTATAAGATTACGATGAAAGCGAAATCTCAGGATATCTAGCAATTACAGAGCCAGGATGGATCAGGGTCTTACGATGACCTCCAATTAGAGGACGTCACGCTTGACCTGAAGCATCCTGATCAAAAAGTTTACGTGGGAGCAACCTTAGCACCCGACGTAAAAGAAGGAATAATATCCATTTTGCAGGAACACGCAGACTGCTTCGCCTCAGTGGATTCGACATCAAGTATAAGCCTCGAACAGCAATAAAATCACAAGTGTTGGCTGATTTCGTGGTGGAACTCAGTCCTGAGATAGAACCAACGACACAAGAGGAAGTAAATAATGTGGTGATTCAAGACAACACGCCGTGGATAATGCACGTGGACGGATCCTCTAATATAAGAGGATTAGGATTGGGTGTCGTCTTAAGATCACCACAAGGGGGCAAGATAGTATACTCCATACGATGCAGTTTTAAAGTCACCAACAACAAAGCAGAATACGAAGCATTAATCGCTGGCACAGACATGGCTCACAGCTTAGGAATAAAAAAAAACTTACACGTACGAAGCGATTCCTTATTAGTCGTGAACCAAATAAAATGTTGACTCAAAAATGCTGGTATATCTGGAAACTACAAAAGAGCGAATCGTACGATTCGAGAACTTCACAATCGAGCCGTTCTCATGTGACCAAAGCGTTCAATCCGATCCACTAGCTAACTTGAGATCCGCATTCAATGAACCAACATTGGAAGACATCCCAATCATTCATCTCACGATGCCGGCAGTTGGAATCAAAGAACTCGTTGAAATGAACGAAGAAGTTTATAATTGGTCGATCGATATCTGGAACTATCTTAAGCACGACCGATTTCCTGAAGATAAGATAGAGGCTCGAAAAGCAAGATTCAAAGCCTCACGATGCACTATCCTTAACGACCAATTATATAGACGGTCCACCACATGACTCATCTTACGATGCGTGGTAGACAAAACTCAAATGGACCAGATCTTGCGAGAAATGCATGACGACGAATGTGGAAACCACTCGGGAGGTAGAAGCCTTGCTAATCGGATCTCACGACAAGGATACAACTGGCCAACCCTACGAGAAGATGCTATCAGGTATGCACGAAGCTGTGATGCTTGTCAACGACACTCAGGTACGTCACATAAACCTCCTGAACCATTACACTCGATACTAGTTCCATGACCATTCATGCAATGGGGCATGGATATCGTAGGGAAATTACCCCCAGCCCCGGGGCAAAAAGTATTCTTACTTGTTATTACAAACTACTTTTCAAAATGGATTGAGGCTGCTGCTTTCTTGCAGGTGAGGGACAAAGAAGTTATATATTTTATCCATACTAACATCATATGCAGGTTCGGCACACCCTCTGAGATTATGTGCGATAATGACACCCAGTTCATCAGTGAGAAAACCCGAGGGTTCTATGACGAACGAGGGATTAAATTGATCACATCCACACCAAGATATCCCCAATCCAACGGTCTCGCCGAATCGAGCAACAAGACATTAGTCAACTCAATCCGAAAAAGGGCTAAAGGCAGCGAAAGGAAAATTGGTCGAGGAATTACCCTCTATCTTATAGGCAAATCATACGACGCCTAGAATATCGACAGGGCAAACTCCATTTTCATTAGTATACGGATGTGAAGCTATACTACCAATTGAATCACAAGTTCCAATCGCAAGACATAATAAACATCGAACGAAATTCAATCGATCTAACTCACGATATCGATGCCTTAGAAGAACTCAGAGAATTAGCATTACTAAAGATGGCTTCACAAAAAAACATAATCGAACAATATTTCAACAAAAATGTGAAGGCCAAAATCTTTCAAGAAGGAGATTATGCCTTACGACATGTCTTTCAAAACACACAGGAGCTAAATGCAAGTAAACTTTCGATTAAGTGGGAAGGTCCATATAAAATATCCCAAGTTGTAGGAAATGATGCTTACAAACTTAAGACCACGGACAACAAAGAAATCCCACGCAGCTGGAATGCAACACATCTTAAAAGGTACTATTTCTAAACCCTTTTTACATAGTATTATTTCCCACTACGACCACTTACTTAAGCATCGGAGCATTGTTGGTCAAACCGACGGCCATTCCCTAGCACTCTTGTTTTTTGCAGGTATCGCATGATTGACAATCGCACGATTATCCTAGTTTGGATATCGCACGACCGTCAGTTCGCTTGGACGCACGATTACTCCAGTATGGATACCTGATTTTACCCCTATACGCCTGGTCCTAAGGAAGACGTAGCAATCGCTGGGGTCGCACGAGCGCACCGCAACACGCCTATCGCACGAATATTCACTCGAGTGACAAAGATTCAAAAGGCCGTAGTCGCCTGGAAAATTATACTAAGGAAATCATCTCCTAAGTAATTAATGATTATCATGCAAACAGTTGAAAACACACGACATCAATCAAAAGATACTAATATTTAAATATATTGCATGATTACATAATGAAAAAGTTTTAAGAAACAGGAGGATCAGATCCTACGACTACATCACCAGGGCCTCCTCCCCTCCATTCTCTCCCACGACTCCAGATCCAGAAGCTTTTTCTTTGGTAACTTCCTCCTTGGAACTCGGGACCTCCATCGTCGTACGATCTACCTCCTCCTCTCCCTCCTCTTAGACATCCTTCTCATCATCGGCATCCAGATTTTCCACCGTCCCTACACGGGAAAGATAAAAGGCGAGCACCTCCTCCACCGACGCCATAGACACCTTCCCGCAATAAAACGGCGCATAACGGCTGCTCTAGCTGTAAGCCTGGTCAAGGCCGTTTCATCCTTGAGATCCTGGATCTCAGACAGAAGAATATCCTCGTGACTCTCCTTCTCCTTACGAAGATCCCCTAGACTCTTCTCCAACACCTTGATTTTATCTTCGGCCAGCTTCAGACGAGCAGTTTGCTCCAAGTTGACCTGATCGGCTTGCTCCGGTTGAGCTTTAAGATCATCAATTTTGATCTTCTTAGCGTGAAGGTCATCCTCGATCTTCTTTCCTTGCTCCACGGCCTTGTGAAACTTCTTGATGGCCGCATCTTCCCTAGCAGAGCTATCTTGGACCAGCTTCTTCATGGCCCCCAGTTTGGAGTGAAGGGCCAAGCTGCACTGAAGAGCCTGAGAAGGAACCATCATACGATTAGAAAACATAAGCTATTGTACGACTACTAAATCGTACACTTACCAAGAAAGATAAACCCACAGCACCGGCGTCCAGTTCCTCGATCTTAGCCGTCTTAAGCCTCTCTTGTTAAGAAGGAAGTGCGAACTGCTCCAGAAGGGGGAAGATTTCATCCTTGTCAATCGTATCCTCTGCCATAATCAACTTTACCTTGTTACCCTCACCAAGTCCTCAATAGGAATACTACTACTCTACAAGCGCTCACTATGCTCATACCCTTAATCTTCTATTTTTAATATATGTATATATATATATATATGTGTGTGTGTGTGTGTATTTCAAGAGAGGGAGAGAGAGAGAAAGAAAGAAGGAAGGAGAGAGAGATAAATCAATCGTTTAGGAGAGGGCTTATAAGCACTCATCTGAACCCTCGCCTCAAGCTCGCAAGAGCCGTAATGCAACCTTCCCATGCCCGCAGAGCCCCCACACCGCACCCGTGCATGAGCTTGCGGATGATACACATAGTCTTATAAGAGCTACCATTATGAACTTTTAAAAGAATTTTTAATTTGATTAGTTGTAGATGAGACGGCAACAAAAAGAATATAAAAAGGGGAATTATAAATGGACTCTCCTATGAGGTATATGGGTAGGTTTGTGTGTGTGCACGAGTGAGATCCAATATAAAAGGATCTATTTTTACGTGAGTGAGAAAAAACCTATAAGATCTAGATAATAATACCCTATAAAAAATAGGTTTCTAAAATAACCATTGGAGATGTTTTTAGGATCCTATTTATGACAAATTTATTATAAATAGAGAAAATCAAAACTAGCGAAATGAAACAAATAAATGGTAGTAGTAGTTTGCAAAAAACATTTATTTAATTTAATTAAAAAGGATTTTAAAATAAGTAGTATTTTAGGGAGTGAACACTTGTTGGTAGGAGGGGGGGATAGGTTTGAAAAGGAGAGTAATGGGGCAATGCATAGAGATGCGAGATTGTTTTGTCGGAGAGCGCAGTGAGTGATTACCCCCTGGCGCACGTTATAAGTGATGAGAGAGTGAGAGAAACAAAGTACGCTCTGGTGGACCTTTACAAAACTCCAAGAGCTACTACTACTACTAGTACTAGCTAGACTCTACTTCTTCTTCTTCTCATATTCCTATAAACCTATAAATTACATCAACTTTTTTCCTTTCTATTTTTGTAGGATATGTTGCTATCTCAATTTCAGATGTCATAATTACATCCATTTATACTTTGAAAATATAAATATATTATCTTGAAGAATAACCCATTTTATATCTATCAAATTAAATAAATATAAAATAGTTTCTTTTGTTATTTATTAGGTCCTCGGCAACACAATCCATAAGCCCACATAAATCGAGCTGTCGTGTTAGCTTTACCCACAAGCCCTCACAAACCCTGAAATAGGAGTAACACTACTCACAACCCCGAATACACAATATATATGTTTCAATAAAAAAAAAGTAGAAAGAGAGTGGACTGAGTGGGATGGGGAACCCGTTCACGAAGCCCGCGCCACAAGCCTGTAACGAGCGTAGCACAACCTGCGGAAGCCCGCAAGCCAGCCCGATGGGGAACCCAATGGCAGTACTGAGGGCCTTAGGTTGCGTTTGACAAACTAGCTAATAAGTTAGTTGTTGACTAATAAGCTAGCTTATGAGTAAATTATGTTTGACAAAAACTAGTATATGAGTATGTAAAATAACCAAAAAGATATCTTGGGGTACAATAATTAATATTAATAAGAGTATATTTGGAAAAAGCTACAAAAGGCTCTAGAAATGTAACTCCAACTAGCATTTCAATAAGGTAGCTTATGGTCCATTCAAACAAGTACTAGTTTATAAGCTATCTAATAAGCTAGCTTATTTTGGCCAAACACAGCCTTAGACGGTTTATTCAACATAATTAATAAATAATAATGTATTTTAATTTATATATCATCTTTATTCATACATAACTTAATAGTAAAACAAACAAACAACCCCTAAGTCATTATCGGGTTAAATAATGTATTGAAAATGTAATGGAATAAGCTAAAAGCATTTCCAATACATGGTTCTTATTGACAAAAAATGTCGTAGTTTGTAGAAATTAGCATTGTAGAGAGTTCTTTTATTAGAATTCTATCATTTTTAGATACTTATACAAGAGTATTGGTTCTTACCATAAGGTTCCTAAGAAGAAACATTTTCCTAATTTCATATTTTACTTTATAGACTTAATAGCCTAGTAGTCGGTAACATTCTTGGGAGGAATAGTGAATGATATCCCTGTCTATCCAGGTTTTAAATTCATGGGGTGAGCATGTGGCGATACCTTGATCATGGGTCGGTTTTCGAGGACGGTCCATGGTTGCCGAGAATTAGTCGGATACCTGTTTGGATCTCGTATACCTTGTCGACTTCGTGTCAAATCGTATACATTAGTTATCTACCGAGCATAAAAAAAATAATTATTATTGATATTGAAAAAATTGATTCTCGTGTACACAGAAAGAGGATATTTAACAACTATGGTTGTTGACTTCTACAAAAGTTTTTTATTTGATGAGTTTGTGACATGATAACAAAAAGTGCACAAACCGGAGATAATCTAATTGTACTTCTGGATACTGCTCAATATATAAGAGCATTTTTAGAAGATTCTTTAAATGAAATTTAAAATGAAGAATCAAGGTTAGTATCTCTATAAGAAAATACATTTAATTTTAATAAATTATTTATTTTAAAAATAATATCATTAATTATATTATTAAAATATTACATATCTAATAAAATATCATATTTTTCTTATAAAAATTTTACTTGAAAATTTTTCACTGGTGGAACATAATAAAAAGTCATTTTTCTATCATGCATACCCAAACCCTTCCAACCTCACTGCCACATCAGCACCACATTAGTTTTTTCATAAGCCCAAAATAAACCCTCTGGAGTCCTCTCTGGTTAGTACCCGAATTAACCTTCTCAACCCTCTCACATTTTAATTATTTAATTAATTAAAGCACACACCACACACACAACAGCGGTTATCAACGGTGTGGCCACACCGCTATGCCTGCAGCCCGTCGAGCCCGCCCGTGGCGTACCGGATAGGGGTGTTAGCGAGTCGAGTTTTTAACGAGCTACTCGAGCTCGAGCTTGTTTATCTCGAGCTCGAGCTTAATAATACTCGAGCTCAAGTCGATCTCGAANGACTCGACTCGTTCGAAAACTCGATTAAATTTTTCGAGTCGAGTCGAGCCTTTCGAGCATACCTTTGTTCGAGCTAAACATTTTCATATTCTTATTAATAAATAGTATAAAAATATAAAAGTTATCGAGCTCAAGTTGATAAACGAGTTAATCG